>CAVNZG010001037.1:0-28854 GCA_963693315.1 Diogma glabrata
TTTTCCAGCAACAGTTATAATACCTCGTAAAAAAATCATTTCGTGAATACATTGAGTACGTCATATTTCGGCATTTCATTTTGGTTTTTTTAATTCGAGGTGACAGTCGTTCGCTCAAACAGAAATTTAATAAACAAAACTCCCAAGTCGCCTTGTAGATTCAATCACTATATAGTTTAAAACAAAAAGACTAGGTTAAGTTTTCAACTCTGTGATTATTCCACAACACCAGTGAAACAATACAGTACACAATAATCCTATCTAGAATATTCTTCTAATAGCTTCAGAAACTCCAACGGTTGATTTTGTAAATCTGATTTATCTCCACTGTGTTGGAGACTGTCCAAAATAATACACAATATTTATATTAAATAACATAAACCTTATTAAGTTCAATAAAAAGATAAATTTACTTCTATTTACACGGTTTTATGTTCACGATACGGCGTTTCGTTTACAATTAATTTACTCTTAACATAATGATATTCCCCTTAAACTATTAACATTACACGTCTAATTTAAACTATGTTTCGTTCCGCAAACGGAATTCCATAAATATAATATTGCTTAATTTCTTACTTCAAGGTCAATTTCTTAACAAAAAAAACTCGAGAAATTCTGAGAATAATCGACGCCATTATTTTGGATGTATTTTATTTAATGTTTTTGTTTTGTCGACCCTTTTTCTTAGAAACAGCATAACACGTTGATGTTCGATTTTTGTTTTGTTATTGAAATATTGGATAGGGAAAATTAAGATTGCATACAATTTCGTTTTGTATTTTGTAGCGATTTTGTAGAATCGTATACTCTCATGTCAATTTCGAGAAAATTTTGGATCCATGCAAGTTTGTTGAAGAATTCTAAATATGTGGTTTTCCCAGATAACATCTTCACACTGTCTTTTTTTACCATAATAAGTAAGCATGATAAATGTCAATAGTTCTCAACCTTTTAGCATCCGCGGCCCCCTGTTAAATACGAAAATAGTTTGCGGTGCCCTAAAACTTTATATTAATGATTATTATATCCTATAAAGTAATATTACCTATAAAGTAATTTAAAAATCATTCATATCTCTTTGAAAACAAAGAACTTATTGACATATTATTATGACAATAATTAAATAATTGATGATTTGTTAATATACAAATATCAAAAGCAGAATCTTACTGAATTTAGATTTGCCAAAGAGTCTTGATCCACTATTCCGACTGCTATATGTATTCGTATTCATGCCACTATTTTGACCTCAGTGGAGGGAGACAAAATTACATCTTACCAACAACCAACAACAAATCTTGAGCATAAGTCTATACGAAAAATAGTTAAAAAGAAATATCTACTTTTACGGGCAAAACAAAAGTGTAAATAGGCGAGAATAGGGTAGACAGGTTGAACAAAACAAGACTCTAAGGGCCCGGGTTCAAATTCCACGGCCAGAACAAAAACTGTTTTTCAAGCTATTCTTGAAAATCTTTAACAACCCACCACACCCCGGTTTGCAAGCAAGTTTGTAAATAAAGAACTTTACAAAATATTCTACACAAATTCGGTGAGCATTTTAAAAGGAATGTATCTTCTGGAAGTGTAAATCGATTTTTTTCGCCGGAAATTCATTTAAATTTCACTATTGTTTGCTAAGGCTTATAGTCAAAAAGATAGACAAATATAAACACTTAGTGATAAAAAATAATTAAAAAGTTAATCTCTTTTCATACAACAAAATTAATATATCAACTACACATGGACAAAAAGATAAAGATAAAAAGAATAACACTGTGCAACATTACAGAACTTTATGAAACATTATAACAGTGGAAAACAAAAACAAAATGGATATTTTTAACTACTACGATAAACTACTCCTTTTATTCAGTCGCAGAGATGTGCGTTTTTTTTTGTTGAATTTGATTATTTATTTTATTTAAAAAAAACTTTCTTTTAATACTAAAAACAACAAAATCAACAGTTAACCTATTTTACGCAGCCAGTAACTATTTGGTTTGTCTAGTCAGCCAGCCCTGATATGAAATAATAAACATTTTTGAATATTGCTTCAAAACCAAAGAAACGGGTGCCAGATGTAGTTTATTTAGATTTGGTATTTTCACAGCCACAGGGATGTGCCGAATGATAAAGAAAGAAAGAAAAACACAAGAAAAGAACAAAGTCTACTGATGATTGAAGGGGAAGCGAAGACGTACGTTTTGTTATGCGGCATTCAATTTAGAACAAGTTGGTACCTCTGCTTGTTAAAATTTGATTTAGATTGTTGACCATACTAAACTAACAAAGTTCCAATTTAGAAAATCTTCTGAACGCTGCTTCTCAAGATTTTATAAAGGCACAAAGAATTACATTGTCATCAGTTATTCCTTGAAGAAACTTATGTCAATATTATGGTTTGACCCTATTTTGAGATAAAGGATAACTCAAAATAAGGACTACTCTAATGATTCAGAAATTATTAAACTAAATTACAGCGAAATTACAAAAATTCAAAATCTTTAAAATTTTGCTATTTTATGTATAAAAAACACTAAACATTTTATCAACGCATACATACCAATTTTCAATGGCTGGGCTGGCCCGCATTTGAAATGGATCTGTAATAGTTCCTTAACCTGCAA
The DNA here is from genome assembly GCA_963693315.1 of Diogma glabrata. Taxonomy (NCBI): domain Eukaryota; kingdom Metazoa; phylum Arthropoda; class Insecta; order Diptera; family Cylindrotomidae; genus Diogma; species Diogma glabrata. Next base: position 2,634 of record CAVNZG010001037.1, read on the forward strand.
TCTGGTGCTTTAATTGAATAGAAAAAAGCTATGTCAAATAGAATTATTTGGTAATACGAAGCGGCACAGTTTTGACAGTAATAATAATAATAATAATGTGTTTATTTCTTATACGATTACTTTTTACATATTTAGGGCCAGTTTCACCATCCTCAGTTAAGTTGAAGTTAAGTTAAATTTAACATAACCGCCACTTATTTGAAGGAAATGGGTTTCACCAGTTTCAGTTGGTTAAATATTAAGTGCATTTTGTATCATTCAGTTATCTCTCGGTTAAAGTTAAGTGGCAATTAACTAATTTTAGCTTTAAGTTTTAACTGAGGATGGTGAAACTGAGCCTTAATGTACAAGTTTTTTTCTTTTTTTATTTTGATATTAAATATATAACGATAACATATAAAATATTACTTTTCGTTATATAATAACAATAGCATTAATTTATTTATTTATGCAGTTTAGGATATATATGAAAGAAGATGGACGTGGATAAAACTCTCCGTCGTGATAAATATATATATATTTTTTACTTTAATAATTTACCATATTTAAAGCGTCTTATTACTCAATAAAAGTTATCTAAAATGTGTTTCAAACCAAGTGCTTCAATAATATATAATATATGATATATAATAATATATAATAATGGAGGTATTTTAAAAATAATTTAATTTTTCTAAATAAAAGATTGAAAAAATCAGGAAAATAATTTTTTCTCTCTTTTTTTTTCTCTTGAAATTCTCGTAATTTATGGTTTTCAATTCGATACAACATTGTTGTGTCGTTGTTTATTTTTATTACTTTTTTTCATTTAAAATTAAAATGAAATTAAACCGTAGTGATTTTAGTCGATGAAAATTATTAACATTTTTAAAAAGGTTATAGAATTTATCTGATTTTTGTAGTGTTAAATTAAGAAACGATCTAATCAACAAGTCGTGGTATATAAGCCGTGTTCGATTTGACTGAGGCAACTGAAGCAACTGAAAAATTAAATGCAATTGTTGTTGTTTTTTCAGTTGTTTCAGTCAAATCGAACGCACCTATAGTTGGGTATAATTATGTAAGAGGACACTCTTACATTAAAAAAAACAAATGTCAATTTTGTTGTAGTATTTCGAAAATATACATAAACATTTCTAATTGGAATTTCGTGTTTCTTGTTTTGATTAAAAAAAAATTTTGTTTGTTGATTTAGAGAAAATAAAAAATTTTATCAAAATGCCATTACCAGGAATAAATGAATGTAAATAAAATGGAGTATTTTAGTTTAAATTTCATAATATAATTAATGAAAATGCAGATTTATTAGAAATAAAGATACAAATTTCGTCAACTTGAAAAGGTGTCATGGCGTGTGAAATATTATTCTAAAAAAACATTGATAACATTTTTGTTTCTTAAAAAAACTGATGGTTTGATATCTTAGGTTCGCTATTCGAAATAATTGAATTTTCATATATATATATATATGAGACTAGCTGAGATTTGGCATTAATTTAATTTAGTTTTAATAAATTTAATGAAAATAGAACTTCGAATTAATTAACTTTCTTTGATTTACAGCTACAGAATATAATACAAAAGGTATATATAAACATTGAAACTAGTTTTTAATGTTTATATATAACTTTCTTAAAACATCTTTCGTATTTCTATCAATTTTATGTAATTTGGAATAAATGAAAGGAAGTCTAAAAATACGTCTAAAGTATTAAAGATATCGTTTAAACAAATTTTAGACACATATTCCATATTTGAATTATCAAAATATATATAACATATTTATATGAATTATCAATATATGTTTATATGTGTATGTATGTGTGTATGTATGCATGTATGTATGTATGTATGTGTGTATGTATATGTATGTGTATGTGTGTATGTGTATGTATATATATGTATGTATATATGTGTATATGTGTGTGTATATATATGTGTATGGATATGTATGTATGTATGTATGTGTGCGTGTGTATGTATGTATATGTGTGTATTATATATGTATATATATGTATATATATATATATATATATATATATATATATATATATATATATATATATATATATATATATATATATATATATATATATATATATATATATGTGTATGTATATATATGTATGTATGTATGTTTATATAACAATACCACATAAATTAGTATGTTGGACATAAGGTGAAAACTTCTTAATATGTATGTTTGCTGTTAATAAATATATGTAATATATATAGGTATATATGTATGTGCGTATATATGTGTATGTATGTGTGTATATGTATGTATGTGTATACATGTGTATGTATGTGTATGTATGTGTATGTATGAGTATGTATGTGTATGTATGTGTATGTATGTGTATGTGTATGTGTATGTGTATGTGTACGTGTATGTGTATGTGTATGTGTATGTGTATGTGTATGTGTATGTGTATGTGTATGTGTATGTGTATGTGTATGTGTATGTGTATGTGTATGTGTATGTGTATGTGTATGTGTATGTGTATGTGTATGTGTATGTGTATGTGTATGTGTATGTGTATGTGTATGTGTATGTGTATGTGTATGTGTATGTGTATGTGTATGTGTATGTGTATGTGTATGTGTATGTGTATGTGTATGTGTATGTGTATGTGTATGTGTATGTGTATGTGTATGTGTATGTGTATGTGTATGTGTATGTGTATGTGTATGTGTATGTGTATGTGTATGTGTATGTGTATGTGTATGTGTATGTGTATGTGTATGTGTATGTGTATGTGTATGTGTATGTGTATGTGTATGTGTATGTGTATGTGTATGTGTATGTGTATGTGTATGTGTATGTGTATGTGTATGTGTATGTGTATGTGTATGTGTATGTGTATGTGTATGTGTATGTGTATGTGTATGTGTATGTGTATGTGTATGTGTATGTGTATGTGTATGTGTATGTGTATGTGTATGTGTATGTGTATGTGTATGTGTATGTGTATGTATATATGTATATGTATATGTATGTATACATGTGTGTATGTGTGTATGTGTGTATGTATATATATATGTACATATGTATGTGTATGGATATATATATATATATATATATATATATATATATATATATATATATATATATATATATATATATATATATATATATATATATATATATATATATATATATATATATATATATATATATATATATATATATATATATATATATATATATATATATATATATATATATATATATATATATATATATATATATATATGTGTGTATATATTGGTATGTATGTGTGTATATGTATGTATGTATGTATGTATGTATATGTATATGTATGTTTGCGTATATGTGTGTATGTGTGTATATATGTATGTATGTATGTGTACATGTATGTATATGTAGGTATATATGTATATATATGTGAGTACATGTGTATATATATGTGTATGTACGTGTATGTACGTGTATATATGTGTGTATGTGTATGTATGTGCATGTGTATATATGTGTATATATATATATATATATATGACAATGGTGAATGGTCGTCTTATCAATACTTGTTATAAGTGACAGTGTGAATTTTAAACTAAATTAATCTCTTAAATGATAAATATATAAGTATAACTAAATGTAGTGAAAACATTAATTGTAATAATCAGTTTTATATCTAATATAATAGTTTTAAAGTGTTGGTTTTAATAATTAAACTCTAAGGTAAGATTGCTTTCAAAAATGGAAAGATGTGGGCGACCAAGATGTAATCTTCCCTAAATGTAAAATTTATTAACTCTGATTTTTACTAGAAAACTAAATAAAGGTGTTATTGTGCTATTCGATTTTGTGTAAAATTTAAACCTACTTAGAGCTTTAACTAGCGAAATTTAGTTATTATTTCAAATTCAGTTTAAAATTTCATTTGTTGACATAATTTTATGTGATAGATTTATCTCTTTCTATTTATCCAAACATTATCCATAAAATCCAATAAGATTTTTGAACGATATCAACGAGCAGGGTTAATTGTTTTTGTTAAATTAATTCTTGTGTTTCAAGAAAAATTCAAAACATTCTTGCGTTAATTATATTATATAAAATAATGTTTTATAAAATTTAAATAAATACATTTCAAATAAAAACATCAAGTGAAAGATAATATTTTTATCCAATTCAATCCCAATACTTTTTTATATGAAATTCACTCAATTTTCAAAGGGGTTTTTTTGTTTTTTATATATATGTACATAATATAAATGTTTTTAACCATAAATAACCATAAATAATTTTAACCATAAATATAATAACATGAATTCAGATTGGAGAGTGCAGAGGACTACAATTTAGTCATCATACTATTATACTAATAAATTACATGAATAACAGGTTTCCGACTGGAGATTGCAGGCGAGAAATTTTAGATACGGGATTGCTGATTGGCGATTGCAGATTATATGTATAAGTGATTGTCCTTGTGATTGTCTCCTAACAGTAGTAGCTAGATACGATTTGCCAGGTGTCTGTAACCGGGTCGTTCACTCCTAACTTACAATTACAGCTACCTATCCTTACCTATTGTTATATGTAAAACGACTGTAGGAAGTGGCCCGGCCGTAATCCGGCAGTCTCGCCTAGTGCTTGGTCCTACAGTCCAATCAATCAATCAATCAATCAATCAATCAATCAATAGCATTAATTTATTTATTTATGTTATATCTTAATTTTCCTTATGTAAATTTATTTATTTATTCTTTTACGAAAACACTTAAGACAATGACAATCGCCGTCTGTCTGCCTAGTTGCATCAAAATAATTATATAAAAAATATCATTTTTAATATGTATAATAAAAAACGGGATAGTTATATAAATATCTAATAAAAATTTTAAGTTCTAAATTAAAATAGTTTAAATCAAAGACTTAATTTACTTAAGGCTAAATTTTAACTAGCGCTATGAACATGAAATTTGCTGAAGTTTGGCAAATTAAACTAAAAAACATTTACCGTATAGTAATAGCGAGGGCTAACACATTTAGACATTATACTCCGCGACCAAATAATCACGAAATTTCTGACAAATTATTATATATGTATATAAACCGTTAAAGTTCTGTCCATTTAAATAATCTAAAAAACATTTTCTATCTAATGTTGCAGAACCAAACTGGGATATTTGGTTTTCAATAAATGCTGAACAAATAGCTATGAAATGAAAAGTATTCTCAGGTTTTTCTTGATTGCAAATGGAACAAAAGCCAGCTGTATTTTTTTGGAAGGCTCTTGCATTTAAATTTAACATGCTTCCCCTTGTTTTAATCAGAACGGAAATCATGTGATATGAGTAAAAATTATTAAAGTAGTCACATCGTAAAGGCTCCAGGTAAGCATATTCATCGTGTAATGTAGAACTTTTAGCCATCATAATATTGCCATTTATAAATTTATTATTTAATGTTTGCAAAGTTAGGGTTATTTGTAGATTAAACTCCGTTTCTGATTCGTTTTCTGGCGAGACGGTGATTCCGCATTCTTGTGAAATTGATCTCCAAGCCACTGCTCGGCCTCATTGTTTTTTCTATACTTCTTTTGCGATAAAGCAAACAAGACCATCTGGTAGATTAAAAACTCTATATATATATTTGAAGTGCGACTTTAATGTAAAGAGAAATATTTTGTTCATGTGGCATTCTAAGCTCAGTTTTGACAGTATTCTTCATGCAACTTGTTTGGCTCGCAAAAAAATCATCACAAAAAATTTTTTTGGTATACTAATCAACAATCACTTACGATCACTTCTTTAAGGGTATAATGCGTTGATCGGACAAAATTGTATAAAATGATGAAGGAGAGTGTCTCCCTTAAGTTTATTTTCTGCATGCTAGCTGTTACTTTGTAGTCTTCGCATGTGTTGCATAGATTCGAAAAACAATGATTGGAAAATGATAAGCAGAATTTCAAAACTCAGAAACTAAAGTATTTGTTGACAAATAATCAAATGAGAGTACACTTTCGTTCAACTAAATTTATAAAATAATTTTCGTTTAAGCAATCATTTAAAATTTCAATATTAAAAGTTGGCGGTAAATTTTAGTCGAGCTGTTCTATTAGGGGAAGAAACATGCTTATTAAACAGCCGTAGTCGATTTTGTAATAAATATGAGAGGGTATAATAATTTTAGTTTTGATCTTTTTATTATTGCTATGCTACGATTGCTCGTGTTTCTATTAGTTTCTATCAGTGTTTCTATCAGATTTTTATTACTTTTGGGCGCTCGTAGTTATTTTAAAAATAAAATAATGCGGGCTTTATTTTTATTTTTGTTTTTCGCTCTTGCACTTAGGATAAAATTAAAAAATTTACGAAAAAGCTCTTTATAGGCAAAATAAAAATTTACGAGAAAAGATTTTGTTGGCCGATAGTTATTTGAAAAAAATAAATATAATGCTCTCAAATTGTTATCGATATGAATATAAAATAGCTTAGTTTTTTTCAGATAATACAGTTACTTCAGTCAAATCGAACGGATAGAAAGAAATTTATTTAAAATTAATTTATTAATAAAAATAATTATCGAAGTTATCTTCGTTAAAAGTTAATTAATTTTTATTTATCTATTTATATATTTATTTTAACTAAGGATTGCAATCCCTAATTTTAACTAAATTCGTTCAATAAATTATTTTAAATAAATAATAATAAATAATTTTATTTACTTCATAATTTAATTCATGAATAACAATAATAAGTTAAAAATTATTCATTATTAAATTATTTAAAAAAATTATTTACCAAAATGAAGATCATTATCTAAAATTACGATACAATCATATAAATTTCTAAAATCTTTCTTTTCTTATCATACAACGAAATAGGACGAAAACTAACCAGAATAAAACAAAAAAAAATTTATTCCTCTTTTCTTTGAACGAAATAAAAGTAAAAAAAAATCTACAACGTCCAAAAATTTATTTCTAAAGTAAAATTAAAATATCTGAGGGTGAAAAATAAGAAAATAAAATTTAGCTCTTTGAGTACAGATTTTAAATTATATGCATTTTATTTTGGGAGACAAAAAATTTTTAAAGGTTTTCTTTCTAACCAAGTGGTCTACGCGCACAAAATTCAGCACTTGCGGGCCGTAGCTACACTTATTTGGTACAGTAGCACTTTCTTATCTTATTTCTTAAACTAGCTAGAACTTTAAACCATACCACAATGGCGATCTTCTGCAAAAATCTGTGTTAGGTGACAAAATAATTTCTAAAACTGGATCGTCGAAAAAGCGTTACTTGTTCGAACTATAAATAGTTTACCTTTTGAAAATATACAAAAGTTGTTGTGAATGCCGTTGAAGGAAGTTGACTTAGTTCGTTGATTTGCTTACACATGTACATAAAGCTGACACCGCCTCGCACATCTTATATTTATAAGTTGAGGAATCTAGTTTCAAAGTGTACAATTTCCATTTTTTTGGAATTCAGCGATGTATTTTTCGTTTCCAGCGATAAATAGAGATTGTACATTTTGAAACTAGACCCCTCAGTTTTCTTTGATGTCTTGTGTTACCAAGGCTTCAGAAAATAATTGAGCGACCAGCTCTTGTCCAGTCAGGCGTGTTTATCTAATTCAATTATTTTATGACGTTTGAAACTATCTCAAAGATTTTTGAAATTCCTTGTTTTGCTCTATAAGAGTCATTTATTAATAGCCTAACTGTCTAGATTCACTGCTATTATGCCAATAGATTTAAACAAGATTTGTCGGAACTATATTTTTAAATGGACTGATTTGCTGGAATTAATAATGTAAATACATCGTTTGATTTTAAATTGAATTCAGAATCATTTTAAAGAAAACGTATCTATTCGCCTAAGGACTTTGAGTTCATGTTATTGTGGTACCCAGGTCTTTAAATATATTTTATTGTTACTGTGCCAAATAACATAACAGGGCTTACAGTTACAGATTACTTTTTATTTACAAAACACAATAAGAGAAAAAACTTTACTATTTACTTTCTCTATTTGTGATGTGAAAAACCTTTCACGAAGGTCAAAGAATGTTATTAAAATGCAAATTTGAAAACTTAAAACTTGAAAACTACCTCACAAGTAATTCTGTGAATTTCCTACCTGTCTACATAATTTTCATTGATATCACTGTAAATTCTTACATGTTATTTAGCTCTAGTTTTGAAAACTATTCCTTATATTTTATCAGTAGATTCATAAGTTACGTAGATTGTAGACGATATCACATAAACCTAAAATCATGATCCAATTACTGAACATAAAACAGGAAATAAAATTATATTGCAAAAAAAATCAAATAAATATCTTAAACAAAAAAAGATAAATTTCTGAGACGTGAAAGTAAAACTTTATGAAAGAAAACTGGACTGTAAACGGTTACATAAAGAATTAATCACAGCCAGTAAATTTTTTTTTGTATCTTAAAATCTTTTAATTTTCCTTTTGACAACGAATTGGAGCAAAAATTACAAGATATATTTTTGTTTTTAATATTTATAAATATAAACGATTTTTTGTCACGAGAAAGTGTACCTGAGTTGATATGTATATAAATTATATTAAACTATATTAAATTCAAGGCTTCAATCAACTTAATAAAAAGTTATTGTTGTATAATTGGAATGTTGTCAAAATAATGTACTTAATATAATGTCTGAGAAAAGTTCGCATGGACAAACCTTGCCGTTTACTATGTGCTCAATGTTATGGGATTTAAATTATTCTTTATTTTTTTCTAATTCATAAATTATACATTTTCGTAGTAAAAGGCGGGGACTGTTGGTATAGGACTGATACATAAAATTTTTTTATAATTTATTGCAAAAAAACATAAATTAATTGAATAGAAAAAAAAATTATTTTTGACAAATCTTGACCTTAATTACTAATGTTAATTTAATGTATTTTTGAATTGTTATGATTATTAAAGCAAAGGAAATAAAATGAAAGGGTTGTGAGGTGGCATTGTTTAAATTTAACTACATAATGAAGCTATGTATTTAAAAACATCTAGGTGTTTGTTGTTAATGTTTTATAATATATTATGATTTAATGAAAAAGCAATATTATGGATCATAAACTGTTTTAAACTTTTTTACAATAGTAAACTAAATCAATTTTTTTATTACCGCTCACTGTACTACTAATAAATTATAAATAGAGACTAAGAAGAAAAGTAATCAATAGATACCGAAATTTATCGGTTAGTCAAACAGTTTCTAATCAACCTCACGACTGTGCGGAACGAATTTGTTGATCAGGTTGGCATTCCAGATTCTATCAAATCATTTTGTTTTCACAAATTTCGATATACTAATAAAGTGCTCAGTGCAAGAATATTGTGCTCATATATTTTAAATACGACTGAGAACCAAAACAATTGGTTTATTATTTAAAATATCACATTTTCTTCTATTTTTGGGAACGGGCTACATACTCCCCAACCGCCGGCAGGACTTTCGATGTGACTTAAAATTTCTCAACGTGAATGCTCCTAGATTTCCATTCCCACCACTCACCGCATACCTCCAGCAATTTTTCTTGACGTCATGCTACTACATTATATGGTATACTCACTCGAGCATGCTATGATCAGAAAGGTTACTAAACTAAAGATCTGATGAATCAGAATGTGAATAATATTTAACGAAGCTTTGCCTCTTGCCTTGATTTTGTAGAACTTATTCAGCAGTCTTGGAAAAATATAGCTTTTATTTGTTTAAAATTTTCAGATTCTTCACACTTTGTGTTCTTTGAAAACAATAGAAAGTTGTCACAACTGAAAATAGCCTTTTACTGAAAAAACGTATATTAATAGGAACTTCTTACTTATACCAGAGCTGCAGTGTCAGTTCAACGTTTTGCAGTTCAAATACAAAGTGTAAAACTGGAGCATTTTAGTAATATTTTTATTACTCTCACTCTATAGTTTTGCTTTCCTAGAATTTCATAAAAATATTTTTAATAAAATGTGTTGTGTAGTTGAAAATTTTGTGATACAATATGTATCACAAAAACACATAGAAATCTTTTAAGAGTAAGGATTGTGGTTGTGCTACCCAAAAACAATTCGACTAATGGAAAAAGTTGACACGCTAAAATGATTTTTTAAGTAGAAGTAAGCGCCGCCATTTTCAAAACAAAAGGTTATGTAGCGCCACTGGTGATTTGAAATTTTTCTGAGTTAGCTGCTTAGAAAGAAACTATAAATCACGAAAGGAAAATCTTTTTTACGCTAGCCTAATTTTTTGTAGAAATCTGTGTAGCATAAAACAGGCATCTGGTGTCCGATGGCGTAAATGAATCTGACATGTGTGGTCAAATGGGGGAATCACCAATACATATTTAATGACAATAGAAAACCTGTATTTTGTATCATGTTTATTAACATTTAAATAAAATATTTATTTATATTCATACTACTCAGAAAGAAATCCTGTGAAATCTATAGTTTTTCATATTTTTCAACAGGTTTATATTTTTATAATTAGTCGATTTGATATGTCACGTTATTATAACAATTTTATTATTATTATTTTAATTGTACTCTACTACTATTGTATCAAAAGTGTCTGAGTGGATTTTTTTATATTTATCACAGAATTTTAAAATTGAATCAAAAAAATTAGAAATTATCCTAAAAGATGAAAAACGTGTTCTAGACAGAGTTGTGAAAACTTGACCATTTTTGATTTTCCTGAAACTTGGCATATAAGTAGTATGGACAAAATAAAAAATACGACTTATTTTAAAAATTTTTTAAAGTGCAAAGTTTGAGCATAGGGGGCACCCCAACATGCATGAAAAATGAAAATTCTGCCAATCCGATGTAACTTTGAAATTAAATTGCTCAAGAACGGCTATACCGATTTCATCAAACTTTTTTTTGTTTAATAGATGATTAATAAATCGTTTGGAAAAAAATTATTATGTTGTTTAATAATTAATTTTTAAATAAAAATATTAAAAAAACTTTTTTAAAGATAGCGCTAGGGTCAAAGGTCAATTGGAATCTAATTAATTTTTTTTCTGAAAATAGTTCTATCCTTACTCTAAAATATATCAAATTAACAAACAGGGTAAAATTTTTGTTCTTGAGATATTTAATTTTAAAGATTTTTAGTACGGCTGAAATTCGAATTTTTCTTCACTTTTTCAAACAACTTCCATTAACAAGAAATTTTAAAACCAATTAAATTTTAACATTTTATATTTTTTAAATATAGTTCTAACCTTCCTTTAAAATATATCAAATTTTCAAGGAGGCGTTAATTCGTGTTCTTGAGATATTTAATTTTAAATATTTTTAGTCATTCTAAAATTCTAATTGTTCATTATTTTTTCGAACAATTTTTATCATCAAAAAATTTTAACCACTGAAAGTCGAGAAAATAATGAACAATTAGAATTTTAATCGGACTAACAATCTTTAAAATTAAATATCTGAAGAACACGAATTAACACCTCCTTGTAAATTTGATATATTTTAAAGGAAGGTTAGAACTATATTTAAAAAATAAAACAAGTTAAAATTTAATTGATTTTAAAATTTTTTGTTAATGGAAGTTGTTTGTTATTTTAAAATTAAAATGCAATATTTAAAAATATACTTTTTACTGTTTATTTTTAAATTTATTTATAATAATAAAACTTCCTTATAGTAACAATTTGATTTTTATTTTTTATTTTAAAGAATATCGATTTCGACTTACGTCATCCTCAGTTCTTAAATTATTAAATTATTATTCATAATTATGGAATAATAATTTAAGAACTGAGGATGACGTAAGTCGAAATCGATATTCTTTAAAATAAAAAATAAAAATCAAATTGTTACTATAAGGAAGTTTTATTGTTATAAATAAATTTAAAAATAAACAGTAAAAAGTATATTTTTAAATATTGCATTTTAATTCAAAAGTGACAAAAGCACACAAACAGTGAATAATATGGAAAACCATAATAACACATATAGTTTGTTATTTTGTCCATACTACTTATATGCCAAGTTTCAGGAAAATCAAAAATGGTCAAGTTAAAATTTCGACTTTTTCACCTGCGTAGATCACGTTTTTCATCAAAATAGAAGAATTCCACTTCATATTACTTTCAACTTTAGCTCCCAGAAGCCATCAAATTTTTTCTCATCCAAATCTATGGCAACAAATTTAAAAGGAAAAGAATTTGGTGGTGGATAATTTTGTAAAATAACAGACTATTGTTTTGGTCGTTTTGAATTCAACACTGTTACCTAAATCCAATAATTATGGATTAAGATCATCATTTAAGGAATATATCAAATGACACGCGTGCCGAGTTGGCACGTATGAAAAATTTGCTGGGACGTGAAAATTTGATGGTGCAGCGTTTACATTTGTGTTTTTGATAGACTTAATAGAACGTTTTGTTTGTGATTTTTAAATTAAATGTTCTAAAATAAATTTCGTTTTACTATATAAGCTTGTCAAATTTCTAATTTTTGTACAATATAGGTAAGTTTAATTGTAAAATATAAGTTTGTTTCAATAATTATAATAATTAATTTATTTTATTAAAATTTAACCATTTTAACCAACCAGTGTAATTTCCTCAATAATTAAAAATTAATAATAATAGTAGTTTATTGTGTAAGTGTTTAATAAAATATTTTATTTTTCAAGCAAAAATTTATAATGCGACCAAAACATGAGCGAGCATTGTAAATTTGCGAGAGAATAAAATTCATTAAACACGAACCCATTACATTGTTTTATCCTTTCGACAGAGTAAGTATTAATTTAAATTGAAATATTTTAAGATTCATTGATAAAACAGAAACACGATATTATAAACATGATAAAACAACAGAAATAAGCCTATATAGATGAAAAATCGAATCAAGACGCCGATGGTGTGAACCCGACCTTTACCGATTTGTTTGAAACTTTGGTAATCGTTAGAATAACAAAAAAAAGATTAATACGTGTTTTTATTTTTTCTATTTTTTCATAGTTTTGACACAGGGTGGCTCGAAATTTCTTAAGAGTGACAATTAAGTGTGACAATTAAAGACTAAAGTTAAATTGTGCTCGAACGGGTTATTTGATTTGAGCAGGTTTTTTTTGTTTGAAAGGTACTTTGTGTGGCTTTATAAAAATAATGCACTGATAAAAAAAATGTATATTTTAGATAATTTTTTTTTAATTTTAATTCTTCAAACATGGTTTATTCAAAAAACTCCTTTTTGTTTTCTTTCATTTTTAGATATGTTAAAGGTTCATTATTTACTTAAAACATACTAAAATTACAGACATGCGTAATTTTTGTTTTTGAGGAAAAGGCATTTGAGTATATTATTAGTTTGATCTTTTTTGTACTTTGTGCTAGTTGCTAATAGAGCAAGAGCCTGCGACGACCAGACCTTGGTTATTTTATAAAAGTTGAAAGTTTTTCCGCGCATACCCCCTACTCAGGTAGGAACGATTAGCGACATATGAAGTTTGGATCAAAGGTAACAAAGGGACCTACAAAGTTTCATGAAAGTATAAAAGGTAATTTTTTTATATATTCTTCGGAATAGTATTAGAAGTCACGTTACCCATTGCCAGACACTTACTATCGTGGTAACCCCCTGCCAGACACCCTTACACCTTAACAAATTGATAAAGTTTAAGGGTGTCTGGTAGGGGGTTGCCACGAAAGTAAGTGTCTGGCAATGGGTGACGTGACTTCTAATACTATCCCGAAGAATATATAAAAAAATTACCTTTTATACTTTAACGATACTTTGGAGGCCCCTTTGTTACATGCTCCCTGCCAAAGCCACCATGATCTAAACTTCATATGTCGCTAATCGTTCCTACCTGAGTAGGGGGTATGCGCAGAGAAACTTTCAGCTTTTATAAAATAACGAAGGAACAACTAAATTTTTTTTTTTCAAAAAATTGGCTAATAAATGAAATCTTTTTTTGACACACTTGACAACATTTTTTTGACAAACTTATAATGTAATAATCTAGTATTTGATCTCACATACCAATCCCTACCATCAAGATTTTTCTAAATTCAATGTTCCTATTCGTAATCACTTAAAATGAACGTTTTTTAAGCCAAAAATATGAAAATTTGATAATTTGGCACACTTAATGATTTTTCTGACACACTTCCGGTACAGTTATCGAACACAGCGTCCATTTTGACCTGTTCCTTGAGTATACCTATTGTAGAAAAAAAAATTTGAAATCTCGTTGGTAATGACGGCCGGCCAGCCGGCAGACAAACATGCATTTTTTTTTTGCTTTTTTAGAATCAGTAAGTCTTAAACGTCGAAAAATGCCAAAAAAGTGGGGTAAGAATTTCACTTTTGGCTCATGAATGTAACACTTAGGTCTTTCAGACCGAAGTAATTCATATTCTTTTCAAACATTTTGATAAAGATGAAAATTAAGTGTAATGAGATACGATACAATTCTGTTTAAATTCATATTATTTTTAACATAGATGTTTATATTTTATTCGCCTGGATACTGCATTATATTATGTATAGATTCAATTCAGAAGGTTTCACTCAAAAATTTACAAATCAACAAAGACTGATCCCTTAATGCGACGACTTAAATTTTTCCAAAAAATCATGTTAATGACATAGAAACATAGAGTTATAACTTCTAGGTGCACTCATATATATACATAATATATACTTACACACATATATCCATTATCATACTTAAGCGTAATCTATTGTTATTAATTATTATCAAAATATGAAATTATCAGTTGTAATTTCCCAAGGGCGGTGTTAATTCGAAATAACTTTTCGCCAAAAATTTCGAAAGCAAGTAGATTGATAAAAGCACGAGGCCGTAGGCCGAGGGCTATTATCAATACAACTTGCACGAGGAATTTTTCAAAAAATTATGAGAATTTATCAACGAACGAGGGGAATTCGTTTAGAAAATTTTTTGCCATTTTTTATTTCTTTATATATTTTTTATGAATTATACGTTGGCCTACTGTGATATCAGTTAATTATTACTTCGGTCTGAAAGACCTAAGTATTACATTCATGAGCCAAAAGTGAAATTCTTACCCCCACTTTTTTGGCATTTCTCGACGTTTTCGGACCTACTGATTCAAAATAGCAAAAAAAAAAAATGTCTGTCTGCCGGCCGGCCGGCCGTCATTACCTACGCTGCAGGGAAAACCGCTGAAGGGATTTCAAATTTTTTTTTTAAAATAGGTATACTCAAGGAACAGGTCCAAATGGACGCAGTGTTCGATAACTGTACCGGAAGTGTGTCAAAAAAATCATTAAGTTTGTCAAAAACAGCAAATTTTCATATTTTTGGCTTAAAAAACGTTCATTTTAAGTGATTACGAGTTACGAGCATTGAATTTGGAAAAATCTTGATGGTAGGGATTGGTATGTGAGATCAAAAACTAGATTATAACATTATAGGTTTGTCAAAAAAATGTTGTCAAGTGTGTCAAAAGAAATATTTTTATTTATTTTTTTACCCAATTTTTTGGAAAAGAATAAAATTAATTATTTGTTTGAATGAAATTTTATTATTATTATTGAGAATTATGGCATTATAAGTTTGTCAAAAAAATAATGTCAAGTGTGTCAAAAAAAAGATTTCTATTTATTTTTTACCCAATTTTTTGGAAAAAAATAAAATTAATTATATGTTTGAAATGAAATTTTATTATTATTATAGAGAATTATGGCATTATAAGTTTGTCAAAAAAATAATGTCAAGTGTGCCAAAAAATGATTACATTTATTTTTTAGCAATTTTTTGGAAAAAAAATGTAGCTTATGACGTAAATGTAATTGAACATGAATTTGCAACATGGACATTTTTGAATTTGTTATAGTTTTTGAAATATTTTTGGAATTTTGAAAAAAGTTTGTATTATTTTGTAATAATTTTTGCAATATTTTTAGAATTTTGGAAAAAGTTTTAAATTTTGTTTTTGTTATAATTTTTGCAATATTTTTAGAATTTTGAAAAAAAATAAAATTCTTTTATATATAATTTTAAAATTTTGAAAAATGTTTCAATTTTTGATTTTGTAAGAATTTTTTGGAATATTTTTAGCATTTTGTTTGCAAAAAAATTTGCATTTTTGATTTTATTTAATTTTTACAATAGTTTTGGAATTTTGAAAGAAATATGAATTTGTGATTTTGTAATATTTTATCGAAACGCTGAATGGAGAGGTTTTGAGTAGTTTGCTGATTGTATAATCTTTTCACTAAATTATGTTAATTTATGATCTGTTATAATTTTCCAATAACGTATTGATGTTTCGTGTTAGATTTGTAATACATATTTAAATAGAGATAAAAAATACATGTACTTTAACAAAAAGTTATGTTTGATATACATCGCTGCCTAAAACTAAAAACTATGTCCTCATAAAAGTTTTTTGCCGAAAACTACATAAAAATCCTTAACCCAGACCGAAGTCTTGATATCACAGAGCTATGAGATTTCAACCCCTCCATATTTAAAATTAGATTGATAATTTTTAATATCCCAGTAGGCCAGACGTATAAATATTTGTTATTAGTATAATTCAAATTTTATTGGTGAAATTGTATGATGTCATTACATTTTAGCGAATTTCATTGGTTTAAATTAAAATAAAACTATCATTGATTTAAAATTCTCTTTAAAATAAGATAATCTCAAATCGTATTTTTATCTCCAAATCTCAAAAGCTCAAATCATCTGTTTTTGCTTTTTAAAATTATTTTTCCAAAATCCCTCTTTGATTGATATTCATTCATTGATGCCTTATTTTAATGTTAATCTTTATTTTTACTTCGGTCTGAAAGACCTAAGTATTACATTCATGAGCCAAAAGTGAAATTCTTACCCCCTATTTATGGAAAAAGGTATGTGGCATGTAATGGGTTTTTAACGATGAAATCATAATCTGTGATTTACGTTCTTGAAAGATTTTGTTACTTCAGAATATTGACAAATCTTTTTTCTATTTGTTTTATTAATTCAAAGATTTTGGTTATAGCAAAATTAAGGGGCTATAATTTTTCAATCATTGACTTTAAGCGTACTTACACCTTTATTTGAACAACTTTTTTTTTTAAATAAAAAGTTTTGTAATTGGATTTTTAATAGGTGTCACAATAATATGCGTACTAAGGTGGTGATGAACGCAGTTAATTTTTAAAAATCTTACATAAATATAAAACAATAACAATACAAGCAACGATATATCACTCCATCCGTTTGCTGTAAATTATTTTAATAGAGTGACTAAATTATAAAACTCTGTATCGCCTCAGTTCTTTCTGGCGAGTTTGGCTCTCAGAAATGTAAAGAAAATTCATATTCCATTATTTATAAAACTTGGCCAAATAATCTTTAAATTTTTTCTATTCCACTCTAGTTGATTTTGGATTTTGATTCTCTAGTTGATTATGATTTTAATTGATTTTTTTTGTCTATCTCAAGACTCTAAATAAATAATATTTTATATTGTGCAAAATATGTCTAAATAAGACATTAAAAAACAAAAACCGCCTTATGCACAATACTTTTCTGACAAAAACGAAACGGTTTCAATTTCGTATAAGCTCCTCTAGTTCAGATAATAGAAACAATAGCGTCCGTCAATTCCGACATCTCGGAAAAAACTTAAAGTTTGGATATTAAAACAATTTTTACACTAAGACAGCTGTGCTGATAAGATCTTTAAACAGTTACAACCGAAACAACTTCAATCTTAATGACAGCTTTAACTTCTATAACCTTTTTTCAGAAGCTTTATTTAGTGTTGTGTGGATAAATTTCGGTAAAGCTTCTAATATTAAATATAGAAGTATTTTAGAATATTTCATTCCGGTGGTGGGGAGAACTTCTTTGTGGAAGTTCTATCGAAACTTTATAGTAGTAAAATTTAACTAGCTTCCGCTTAGAAACTTTAGCGAAGCTTTATTTAGCTGCTATAACTCAACATTGATAAGTAAGTTTGCTAGTTGGGATGTCTAAAGAATAAAAAATGTTTGTCTAACAATTCGTTAAATATCAAGATATTTAATGATTTTTATTCCTTAATGCCGTTATCATTATAGTTGTTATTATATGATAGTTAAGTTAAACAATTAATTCAAACTGCAACCACTAAATCTGTTGAACCAATCCAATAAAATAAATCATAAATAATAATCCTAGAAAAACGACAAGTCCAATGATTTTATCTTCTACACAGTTCCCAGAGAGAAAAAATGTCTTGAAACCTATCCAATCCAATGTCCTTCATTTTACAAATAAAACTAATGTTTTTTTTTAAATAAAATTAAATTAATTGAATAAAATAATTATTTTATCTCTTAAATTATAAAGCGTAAAGGTTTATTTATTTGACATTACAAGTATAATGCATCTTTTAATAGCAAATAAATGTTACTAATGCTAAATATTATTAATTAAAATTTACTTAACGTTTAGGTAATTGAAATTATTGATTTAATTAGTCAAATTTATTGGCTAAATTTTCTGTAAGCACATTTATTTAGAAATAAATTCGATTATCAGACAAATTGTTATATTATGTTAAAATTATAAAGTGAAGGTGACTGACAGTTGCATAAAAATAGCTTCAGGTATTTTAAACGAAATACGTTTTATTTGTTTAAGGTTGAGTTTTTCATATATAAAAGTAATTTTGAAAATGGACTTAATCCCAACCACCAACAGCTAATTTTAAATGATATTAATAAAATTTATTACAATATTTATTTGCTGAATCGCCAAAATGGTTTTGAACCACCCTGAAACTATTCGCACTGTAACAGTTTAATTTTGTCAGTTTTGATATAAAAAGCTCACACGTTTCTTTAAGGCTTAGGTATATAACCCGGTGATGCTAGGCAAACTACAAAGAACTGCACGAGAGTCAATCTACTATATTACGTTATATTTTTTTGGTTTACAATGACAAGACATGCTTACTTTTGGATTAATTCTTTGCGGTTTTTTGTTTCTTCTTTTCAGAATTCAGAATTTGAACAGACATGTTTTAGAAAGGTAGCATACCTTCAATCGTAAAAGCTTTGCACCTTTTCATGGGATTAACTTAGTATTACAACCACCAACATGTTAAAAAGAAGCTGACAGAGCAAATCTTGCCTTCTTTTATTGACAACTTATCAAAGATGCAAAGAGTTCTCATTATTCTTGATATAGATTTAAAAAAGCGTTTTTGAACTTGGTTATGGTTTGGGACATTTATAATAAAGCCATTATTTATTTTTTACATCAAAATAACATAAAAATCGTGGTTTATTAACTTGGTTATATTGCTTAAGTAGTTAGTTGATTGTTTTTAATAATATGATTTATATAAAGTACAAGGAAGCGCTTTTGTAAGGTGACCATCCATCCTCTTTTGAAGAGGACAGTCCTCTTTTTTGCCCGACTGTCCTCTTTAAAAAACTTGTCCTCTTTTTGTCCTCTTGTTTTAGTTTTTGAATCTTTTGTCCTCTTTTCTGGTTATTGGTAATTTAAAATTAAGGTTGTTACAATTCCTCTTAAAAGTCATAAAATTACAAAAAAAAACATTGTAAATTATATTTCTACTAATGTTGCAAGTCTGGTGTTCAAACTTAGAACTGTCTCTATTGTATAACCGTGTAACTCAGCCTTTATGCAAAAAAAATCATATGCAGCAGCGCCTCTTGTGGATATGGTAATAGGCGAAAAGTGTTTTTATTTATTTGTGATTACCAGCGAAATATAACGAATGTGCAAACGAGTAAAATCTAAAAAAAGTGCTAAAATAAAAAATACTGAAATAAAAAAATTTTTATATTGAATTTTGTTTGGAGTATAAAATAATAAAATAAATTAGATACTGAATCAAAAGAACCAAAATATTTTAATATTTTATATATTATTAATTCAATGAATTATTTGTGATATTACATCACTCCGATGGAAATAATCCCATCATGAATAATAAGACTGAATCTAACAAAATATGGTGTGCAATTTATGAAATTTTTTTGCTATCCACAAAATTGTCGATCGATCTAGTTTCGAACCGATAAGAACTGTTTATTACACTTTAAAAAAGTATATCATTCTCATCAGGGCTAGCCGACTAGATACACTACCAAAAAAATTTTTCGCTATATAAACCTAAAATAGGTCACTACTCTAGCGAAGTATAAGAAACCAAAAAACTTTCATAAACATATGTTTATTAGATTCAGGTTTAGTCAATTTGTTTCTCTAGTTGATCACTATTGTTGTTATACTCTAACCAAGTTAGAATTGGATAACAAACTTGTATCGGTAAGAAGAAGATGACCATCTTCACTTGTGTCTATCGACACATTATCTACAATTAATTCAATGAATTATTTGTGATATTACATCACTCCGATGGAAATAATCCCATCATGAATAATAAGACTGAATCTAACAAAATATGGTGTGCAATTTATGAAATTTTTTTGCTATCCACAAAATTGTCGATCGATCTAGTTTCGAACCGATAAGAACTGTTTATTACACTTTAAAAAAGTATATCATTCTCATCAGGGCTAGCCGACTAGATACACTACCAAAAAAATTTTTCGCTATATAAACCTAAAATAGGTCACTACTCTAGCGAAGTATAAGAAACCAAAAAACTTTCATAAACATATGTTTATTAGATTCAGGTTTAGTCAATTTGTTTCTCTAGTTGATCACTATTGTTGTTATACTCTAACCAAGTTAGAATTGGATAACAAACTTGTATCGGTAAGAAGAAGATGACCATCTTCACTTGTGTCTATCGACACATTATCTACAATTAATTCAATGAATTATTTGTGATATTACATCACTCCGATGGAAATAATCCCATCATGAATAATAAGACTGAATCTAACAAAATATGGTGTGCAATTTATGAAATTTTTTTGCTATCCACAAAATTGTCGATCGATCTAGTTTCGAACCGATAAGAACTGTTTATTACACTTTAAAAAAGTATATCATTCTCATCAGGGCTAGCCGACTAGATACACTACCAAAAAAATTTTTCGCTATATAAACCTAAAATAGGTCACTACTCTAGCGAAGTATAAGAAACCAAAAAACTTTCATAAACATATGTTTATTAGATTCAGGTTTAGTCAATTTGTTTCTCTAGTTGATCACTATTGTTGTTATACTCTAACCAAGTTAGAATTGGATAACAAACTTGTATCGGTAAGAACAGTTCTTATCGGTTCGAAACTAGATCGATCGACAATTTTGTGGATAGCAAAAAAATTTCATAAATTGCACACCATATTTTGTTAGATTCAGTCTTATTTTATATATTGACAGTTGGTTTTTGAAGGTTGTTGTATTTGATGTTCACAAATAAACTTTGAATTGAAATTATTTCTATTATTGTTATATTTTTTTCTAGGTAACGAATCATACTTTATTTAATTTTAAGGTACCCAAGCTAAAGGTAAATATGAGTGCCCCAAAAAATAGAAAGGTGGTTTTAAATGAATTGCACAAAAAAAAGTTTCCTCATATCGTTAATGCAAATGAAAAAGATGACCCTTCCAAAGTTAAGTGCATTATTTGTGGTAATAGTTTTTCCATTGGTAATAAGGGAAAGGGTGACATAGTGCAGCATAACAATAGTTCTCAACATAAAAAATATGAAAGTGCTGCAGCTTCAAGTTCAAAAATTACTCTATTTACGAGAACTTTACAAATGGGAATTTTTGAAACAAAACTAGCTGTAGCAGAACTCATATTTTGTTATCATAAAGTGATGCATAATCATTCGTATCGAAGTATGGACTGCACAAGTCATTTAATTCAAAATTTATGGGAAAAAAAATATGGATGTGCTAGAACAAAATCAAATGCAATTGTGCGAAATATTTTGTTTCCTTATGCCCAACAAGTTGTAAAAAAAGCTTTAGATACTAGCGCATTTGTTACAATCTTATCAGATGCCTCAAATCATAAGACTACAAAGATGTATCCAATTGTTATTCAATATTTCAACATTGAATTTGGTGTTCAAATGAAAGTATTGGATCTCTCATGTATAAAAGGCGAAACTTCTGACATACTATCAGATCATATTTACAAAACGTTAGTAAAAACTAACATTACTACTAAAATAGTAGCTATATCAGCCGACAATACAAATACCAATTTTGGCGGTCTTCGTAGAAAAGGAACCCAAAATGTGTATGTTAAACTTCAACAGTTATTAAAGAGGAATATATTAGGAATTGGCTGTAATGCTCACATTGCTTCAAATGCTATAAATACGGCAGCTGGTCAGTTGCCAATAGATGTAGAAGTAATTTTACCTAAAATCTATGTCTATTTTAGAAATTTTACTGTTCGTACAGAGTCCTTAAAAGTTTTTTGTGAGGAAAACAATGTTGAGTATAAAAAACTACTTGGTTATTCTAGCACGAGATGGTTGGCCCTATCCAATGCTATCGAACGAGTGATACTTTTGTTTAGCCCACTAAAATCATTTTTTTTTGAGTCAAAACCATATACCAAATATTTTAAAAGTTTTTTTTGAAAAGGAGGAGACTCCAATTTATTTAAAATTTGTGCACAACATGGCCGAAATGTTTAAAATCACTATTTTGAAAATGGAAAAAAATAATTTAAGTGCTATGGAGGCATATGAAATATTAGAAGAACTCAAAGTTCAAATAAAATCACGTTATGATAATAACTATGTTCCTATTATGGTAAGACAGGATATATCAGAACTGGAGAAGTCTGAACCGAATATTCGTAAACAAATTTCTGGAAACATTCAACAGTTTTATGGTACCTGCTACGAATATTTAGAAGAGTGGACAAAACCTCTGCAGATTGTTAGTAAATATAGTTGGATTCTACTCAGGAATAAAATTTCTTGGACAGGTCTGGTGGATTCTAATTGCATAGAAAATATTTCAACAATGATTCCAATAAATGAATCAATTATATTTGATGAGATCCAAAAAATAAATATATATTGTAATGATGTGAAAATTGCTGAATGGGACGACCATAATGTAGAATATGATCAACGATGGGTTGAAATTTTTGCACACTTTTATAAGGCCAAGATTTCATTGACTGAAATCGTAAAAGTGGTGCAGTATTGTTTTTCACTGCCGGGAACAAATGCAGCCGTAGAGCGTTGCTTTTCAATTGTGAATGATATTTGGACAGCAGAAAAATCCCAACTATCATTAGACTGTTTGGAGGCGGAAATTAATATTAAAATAAATATTGGAAAAAAATGTACAGATTTTTTGAAGGAAATCGAAACAAACAAAGAATTACTTGAAAAGGTGCACAAATCAGGAAAATATTAAATGCTGAAAAGTTCCTATGTTTTGAAATCTCATGTTTCTATTATTTTATATTATATTTCTTTTTAATTTATATTCACTAAATCAGGCATATTTAACTTATTTTATATATGTGATATTTTTATTATAATTTATTTATTCACTTATGTACCTATGTGCAATTTGATTGAAATTATATCTTGAATTATTTGTGTTGGATATATGGTTTTTTTTGTAACATTTTGTCCTCTATTTTGTTTTTGAAAATATGGTCACCTTATCTTTTGCAACTATTATTCTCAGATTAACCAATACTGCTCTATATATATAAAGATAAAATTCGTTATTTGAACCACGAACGCTGAACTCTACCATTTTTGATCGAGTTCATACTTGGGATAGTATAGTGTGTAGTAGGGGATAGTAGTTTAAGTGGATTGGGATAGTAGTATAAGTGAAAAAAAAATGCGTCTCTTTTGAAAAAATTTTAAGTGTTTAATAAATCTGGTAATTTAAATTCAGGGTAACTTTGAAATCAAATTGAATGAGAACGTCTCACCCAATTAGAACTGTTTTAAGTGAGTTGAAAATAATTAATTGGTCTTTTGAAAAAGGTTTTACAGGTGGCATTACATTTTTGGGATTTTGTTCACAATGTGAAAGTTCCAAACTTACCCTAAAACACGCCAAAATTTAAGCAAAGAATATGTTTTTTTTCTAAGAATATTAACTTTTAAACATTTGCATCTAAAACAAAACATTTTAGTTTATTTAAGTTGAAGTTTCATTTGTTTTAATTAACATTTCCAAAGCGCATAAGACCGGGTGAGCCATTCTCTTGCAATTTGATTTCAAAGTTACAAAGGTTTGAATATCCAAAAATATTTAGGACTACCCTGTTCTGAAACTAAACACTTTAAGACTTTACTAAAGATTTACGTATTTTTTATTTCACCTTTGCTACTTCTATGCCCAGTATGAAATCGATCAAAAATGGTATACGGTTCATATTTTCGACGTTTTCGGTCGTCTACAGCAATAATTAAAAAAATTGCATCCATATTGAATTGAATAATTTAATAATAGTGAAATAGTGGATCACATGATGAAATAATATGCCACTAGCTGGATATTACTATATTACATTTTTGTTTTGTTTCTGCAAATTATTTTGTTATGTGATGGTTTCTATTGTTTAGTTGATTTTTTGATATAAAAAAAATTAATTAATATTAATTTGTTAATTCTTCTTTTCTTTCAGTTTTTTATTTTTTGCTATAAAACAATTAAAATTCAAACAAAAAATTGCGTCCAACACCTCAAAAATCTTGTTGTTGGGGTATTTAAGTAATTGGAGGTTTTCATGTATGTTTGTGACACAAATTATATTTGCTATAACAAAACACATTTTATGTCTAAAAAAACTAAATTTTCTTTTTAATTTATTATTTTATTCTTTTTACTCATTAAATATTTTAGCATCAATTTATGATTCGTTCCAAAAAATTTATTTTGTTATTTCCCGCTGAATTGAGTTCTATAATATGATTGTAAGGACAATCAACTATTTATAACGTGGCTATTTACTAACAAATCTCAAATATGTTTCAAATCATTTTGTAGAAAATGGGATAAAAAATTACCTAAGTTAAAATTTGCACGGATTTTATTCTAAATTTTGAAGTTTTAATAAAATGCTCAAAATTTGTTCAAAAATTGATAAGAATTAAATTAAACTTTAGAATGAAATCAACATTAAAGTGATGAGTGAACAAAAATGGCGGAAGGAGGCAACACTAAAAATACGCTACAACAAATTGCAATGAAAGGCGCTTGCAACGCAACGTGAAGTATTTCATGGAATATTCATCGGCATTATACTAACCAGTTCATCTTTTTATTTTTCATTAAAAATTAGGCATGCTTAATTTTGATTATGTAATGAATTATAAATTGCCATCTTTAAATATCCGAAGACAAAATGCCAACTAGGTTAAGGATTCAAAATTACGTTTGAGGAACTTATGAACATTGATTCTAAAATTTTGAGGCTTAAAATTATCTAGAAAACTATAACGTAAGTCGTTCCAGTGATACAAAACTTGGTTCAAAAAATCATAATGAAAGGCAAGAGATCTATATACTTTGTTATTTAAACAACAATAGAACGGGTTGCTAGTGCAGCAGTGGTATGACGCAAGATTAATACAGCTGCCAGTAAGCATGGTTTGATCTCCTCATCTAGCGCACTCTTATCATACAGAGTATTTCATGGAGAAGACAGAGATTGAGATACTCATGGATGTTCACTATAAACAATTATAGTGATTATGATAACACTATCATATAACACTAGCTTTCAATTAGACAACTTTATGTGACAAGCAATATAAGATGACAAAAGTGTAACTCAGACGAACAACATTGTATAGAAGTGTGACATGAGCATTGCGTCAGATACATCACCTTCTGCTGTGTATAGAGGATTAATTGGTTCAATGGCAGCAGTAGAGTACTCCTAGATCTAACACGATTGCACTAGAAATAAAATGGGTGGCATATTTCTGTGTCCTACTAAAAAACAACTGAGATTAACACTCTGAAATCAAAAATTAAAATGTGGAGGGGCTGAAATCACAAGCCCTGAGATATCAAGACTTCGGTTTTGTTTAAGGATTTTGATAAAGTTTTCACTATAAAACTTTTATGAGCATTTTGTTTATTGTTTTGGGCAGCGATGTATATCAAACATAACTCTTTGTTAAAGTACATGTATTTTTTTTTCTCTGTTTAGAAATTTATTACAAAACTAACACGAAACATCAATACGTTGCCGGAAAATCATTACAGATCATAAATTAACATAATCTAGTAA
>CAVNZG010001037.1:29054-76796 GCA_963693315.1 Diogma glabrata
TTGATTTTTAACGGTACAATTAATAACGATGACCAAAAGTTTTAAAACTTTTACTAACTACTTTTTTCACATGGATACATGTCATATATTATGACTAGAATAACCAAACGACCCTTTTCTATAAGGATTTATCCTAAATAAAGTGTCGGCATGCAAGGACTTGCAATTAAACTACGTAGTAAGTGTAAATGATAACAATATTAATACTAATACTTATACAAATACTAATACTAATACTCTCCCGCATGGAGGGATCAGTTTTTATAATTTTGACATTTTTTTTTTTTATTTTTGATCTACGGGTGTGACAACCCCGCGTACTCCAGTCCCTGCTATTGACATACGAGTTGACGTGAGATATCACACACCACTGGCAATAGCAGTGAGATATCACTAGCCAAGGTGACATCTTAGGGGTGGTGGCGGATGAACTGTATTCAGTCAACGGTACACTCAGAGAATTTTGTTAGTAAATTTAATAACCGCCCGTTTTAAAAATGTGTAATAAGTTATTTTATCAATCTAATAACGATTTTTATTAAAGTAATTGCCACATTCGTTCGATTAATACTTTTTGTTATTATTTTAATAAAAATGTTTATCAAAATAAAAATACCGTCAATATTATTAAAAAAATCACAACGGTTGATTAAACTAATAACCAATTCTTATTAAAATGATGAATTCAGACAATCAAATAAAAAATTATGTGATTAACGCAGAGCTATTAAAATAAAAACATAAATTATTATTTTTGTAGTTAATTTTAATAACAATTTTATTAGATTAATCATCGATGTTTTTACTTTCAAAACGTAGGTTATTAAATTAATAATAGTATACATTAATCTTACTTTAAGTTATTATTTTTAATAACGATTAATAAAATATTGGTAAGAATCACAGTTTATATCCAGACGCTGAATAAACAACTTTAAAAAATATTTAAAAGTTTTGTGAAAAGTTAAAAGTGTTAAGAAAATTGAAAAAGTAAGATTATTTTATTAAACGATAACGTTTGGTATGTGAAACTTTGTAAATTTTTGTACTGTCTATGGTGTGGTAAAAAAATTGGTTTTATAGTTCCTGAACCAGATTCATCAGACAGAACATGTAAAAATTTTGTTCGATGAACAGAGTAGTTAGGCTAAAATTGAGTCAACATGGGACAGGACTAAGCAACTGAGACTCAGCGACATTTCAAAATTAAAATCAACTTCGGAAATTTTAACCAAATGGAAGCAATTTAAATTACCGCTTGGTTATAAACTGGTAATTAATAATTCAATATTAGTATATTTCAATAACATTTTAATTATAATTATAATAATATATATATAATATTTATAATTAATTCTAATAATATTCCTTTTAAAATTTTCAGTTAGACATTTATTTTAAAGCAATGTTTCCGAAATCCAGCGATTTTGGTTGTAAATTACCAACCATTTATTCAAAAAACTCAGCCCATTTTTGAAGAACAAATTAAAGATGAAAAGTTAAGAGAGGTGGTTGAAGAACTTCGCAATACAGAGAATATGACAGAAAGTAGGTTTTTTAAATTTGTTTTTTGGCTCCAAAAACTTGAAAATCACATACAACAGAAGCAGAATTCCATTCAAATTTTACAGCAACAGAATTTTTTGCTGTCAAATTTGTATGAAATTCTGTTTCTGTTTCTGATGTATTTGAATACCCGGCTATAAGCTAAAACGTTGTTTTTGGACATGTCATTTGTAATTTTTTTGAGTGAAAACAATTAAACCTATTCAATGCTAGATTCTGTAATAATATAATATTTTTCTGTTTTATATTATTTAGATGATATTCTGCTATCAACTATGTATTTACTGCACAGGATACTCCGTCAAACCAACAAATAAAGTTTTGTAGCATAAAATTTATAAGAAATACACTGTTCGATATTCTTAAAACAGTTTTGCCATTATAGGCGAAAATGTTCAAAATGATGAAGAGATGTTACAAAAGCATTTCGATAAAAAATTACCAATTCAGCCTCTTTTGTTAATCAGTGGGTCTATAATAAAGCCAACTAGAATGTTTTGATAATGTACGGTATGAAGTTTATACAACATGGAATAGTAGATTCTTGTATGAGCTTAGAATGAAGGCAATTCTTCACGAGGATGAAGTTTCCCGAAACGAGCGTAGCGAGTGGAGGGAATCATCCGAGTGAAGAATTGCCATCATCCCGAGCGAATACAAGATGCTATTTTATCCACGACTGTAAAATATTTCGTTTAATTTCCAGTTTTCATGCAAAAATTTGTATCGCCATATTGAAATAAAAACATCAAAGATAGCGAAAAACAAAACAAGTTTATTGTTTAATTTGTTAGGGGAATATTTAATAAACTATAGAGCTGTTAAAGAATTTTAATCAAATTAACTAGTTGTGGAATGAATACAATTACAATGGAAGACATACGCATGGAAAGCATATATTCTTTAGTCGTGGATAAAGTAATTGATGTGTGCTTCAAAATATTTTTTCTATGCAAAAAGTCAATTCACTAGTGAAAAAGAATAACAATTATAGTTGCTATGGTTTTTCATATAATTTTATAAAGTATTTTAAACAACGTAACCATGAAAAAATAGAATATGAATTTTGAATGTTTTGTTGTCGATTTATAACTTTATAATTTAAGTAAACATCGATTATATATATACTACCATGGAAAAAATTGCATTTCCTACGCGAGATAAAAACGTTTTTCGTTCGTAAACAAGTCTGACTCGACGCTAGCGCGTCTCGTGAACATATGTTTACTCACGAAAAAACAATGTTTTCATCTCTTGTAGGAAAATATACTATTATTTATTCAACTTAAAATATCCGCAATCAGCAACCAATTTTGGAATTTTATCCAAAAGTATTTTTTTACATTGAAAGGCGATAAAGAAAGAGCACATTATTCGGTCCATTTGTTGAATGATTTGTTAAATTCAAATCAATAATATATATTATTAGTTTAGCTATGTAAATTTATTTTTTAATTAATAAAAAATATAGTAAAATATAATAAATATTACTATATTTTTTATTTTATATATGCACATAGACTCCTTTTGTTCTTTTAATTTTTGTCACATATAAATATAAAAATACTGTAAAGCAAAATTATGAATTATTTTAGAATTAAAACTGTGAAATATAAATCTTTAAGATTAAATGAAAATAATTGAAATAAATAAAATCGTTAATAAAAAATTTATGCTCTCTTTTATTTAAAAAGTGTAAAATATAAGTTCCATTATTAATTTAATAACTTTCATTATTAATTTAATAACATCTTATTATTGATTTAATAAGAACCTATTATTAATCTAATTAGATTGTATTATTAATCTGATAACCTAATATTATTTTAAAAACCACTTTATTATTATAATAATATATGTCATTTATCCAAGGGATACCTAATATAAATGTAATCCATTATGTTATTATTTCAATAAGAATTTTTATAAATATAAAAGCTATCGTTTTTAGATTTAAAATTTAATTTTCTTTTGTTAGTAAATATTACGAACAAATAATATTAGTTTAATAATGCCTGTTATTACGAAATTAGTGAAAATAATCACAAGTTGTGATTAGCTGTATAATAATCACCAAATTATTAATCTAATGGCTATTTTGATAGTTTTTAATAACAGAATTCTCTGAGTGTAGCACCCTCAATCTTAGCTGTTAAATAATCATTGATGATGAGACGCTATTTCTTGAAGAAGTTAGCCTTCATATAATTATGTGTGGGCTTTAATCTTTAAGAAAGAGTGCGTCACAGGGTCAAGGAATATGCAACCGGCTGGATTATTGGCAACTACATTTTTGTTTTGTTTCAGCAAATTTTTGTAAT
Source organism: Diogma glabrata (assembly GCA_963693315.1). Taxonomy (NCBI): domain Eukaryota; kingdom Metazoa; phylum Arthropoda; class Insecta; order Diptera; family Cylindrotomidae; genus Diogma; species Diogma glabrata. The sequence goes on from CAVNZG010001037.1 coordinate 32,942, forward strand.
AATTTGCTATTTACTTTTTAATTTACTTTTATTTTCTCTATTCTATCATAAAATATTGGCCTATGTCATATTTTGTCAGTGATAGGATTTTTTTTTTAGTTATCCATTCTTTAAAAAATATAAAAATACAAAAAAAGAAAGATTTACGTCCATCAACACCTTTGAACGTATGTTGTTGTGGGACCTTGGTCTTAAAAGGTTTTTATGTGTTGTTGTGACACATATTGTAATTCCTACTACACAACACATTTTATTGAAAAAAAAAAAAAAAAAAAAATACTAATACTAATACTAATACTAATACTAATACTAATACTAATACTAATACTAATACTAATACTAATACTAATACTAATACTAATACTAATACTAATACTAATACTAATACTAATACTAATACTAATACTAATACTAATACTAATACTAATACTAATACTAATACTAATACTAATACTAATACTAATACTAATACTAATACTAATACTAGTACTAATTTTAATACTAATACTAATACTAATACTAATACTAATACTAATACTAATACTAATACTAATACTAATACTAATACTAATACTAATACTAATACTAATACTAATACTAATACTAATACTAATACTAATACTAATACTAATACTAATACTAATACTAATACTAATACTAATACTAATACTAATACTAATACTAATACTAATAGAAACGCAAATAGAACGCCTACCCTGCGTTTTCTTCACATATAACGCATAGGCGTTATATATTAAATTATGTATACAAACTAATTTTTTAAGGCATTCACTACAAGCATAGAGAAACATATATAGAGAGACGTAACCTCTATTCACACAAATTGTATATAGAATACTGATAATACAAATAAAAGTACAACCAGAGATGAAAGGTTAAGCAATATGCAAATTTTACAAATTATACATTGCATTCTTTCTGTCTTATATGTAACAATAAACAAAGCAAATCAAAATAAAAAAATGAGAATTTATATTTGAAAGAGAAATATTTCTTTTGCTTTATTTTCTATTTTACTTTTACTTAAATACGAAAAAATACGATAATTATAAAATAGAAAAAGTACTCGTATGTATGAGTGTTTAAATATATAATTTAAGGATTGTGTTGTGATGATAATTTTTTGTTTTTGTATATTGAAGAAGCAAATGATTGAATTTGTTATTTGGGTTACGAATTGTTTGTTTTGTTGTCAAGATTTTTTATTTATTTTTTCATCTCTTTTTAAATGGATTTGAACTATATTAAGTTTTTATTGTCCTAGGTCGATGACTTTAGATTTTAGAATATATCAATTTAGTTTGGTCAGAGTTTGATTTAAATTGATTCATTTGGTCGTGTTTGATATAATTACTTCGGTCTGAAAGATCTGAGATTACATTCATGAGCTCAAAGTGAAATTCTTACCCATGCTTTTTTGGCATTTCTCGACGTTTTAGGACCTACTGATTCTAAAAAAGCGACAAACAAAAATGTATGTCTGTCTGTCGGCCGGCCGTCCGCCGTCCGTCCGTCACAACCTACGAAATCTAGAAAACCGCTGAACGGATTTGAAATTTTTTTTTTCTAAAAATAGGATTACTCAATAGAAAGAGCCGAAAGGACGATGTGTTCGATAGCTGTACCGGAAGCGTGTCAAAAAATTCGTCAAGTGTGTCAAAACAAGGAAATTTGCATATTTTTTGCTTAAAAAACGTTCATTTTAAGTGATTACGAGTAGGAACATTGAATTTGGAGAAATCATGATGGTCGGGATTGGTATGGGAGACCAAAATCTAGATTTTTGCATTATAAGTTTGTCAAAAAAATGTTGTCAAGTGTGTAAAAAGAAAGATTTTTATTTATTTTTTTACTCAATTTTTTGGAAAAAAATAAAATTAATAATATGTATGCATGAAAATATATTATTATTATAGAGAATTATGACATTATAAGATTGTCAAAAAAATAATGTCAAGCGTGTCAAAAATGATTTCATTTATTTTTTTAGCCAATTTTTTGGAAAAAAAAATTTATCTGTTTTTATGAATTGGTTTTATTGAATTGGTTATAGTTTTTGAAATAGTTTTGGAATTTTGATAAAAGTTTGTATTTTTGATTTTGTAATAATTTTTACTATATTTTTAGAATTTTATTAGAATTTAGAAAAAGTTTAAATATTTGATTTTTTGGAATTTTTGGAATTTTATTAGAATTTAGAAAAAGTTTAAATATTTGATTTTATTCTAATTTTTGGAATGTTTTTGGTATTTTTCAATTTTTGATTTTGTTATAATTTTTGCAATATTTTTAGAATTTTGGAAAAAGTTTGGATTTTTAAGAATTTTTGGAATATTAATGGAATTTAAAAAAGTTTAAGTATTTGATTTTATTCTAATTTTTGGAATATTTTTGGAATTTTGAAAAAGTTTGATTTTATTTAAGTTTTACAATATTTTTGGAATTTGAAAGAAATATGAATTTGTGATTTTGTAATATTTTCTCGAAACGCTAAATGGAGATGATTTTGAGTAGTTTGCTGAGTGTATCATCTTTTCACTAAATTATGTTAATTTTTGATCTGTTATAATTTTCCGGCAACGTATTGATGTTTCGTGTTAGTTTTGAAATAAATTTCTAAACAGAGATAAAAAGTACTTATACTTTAACAAATCAAAATAAAAAAAGAGAAACATTTATATGTATTTGAAATTTCTTTTGCTTTATATTCTATTTTACTAATGAGACAACAAAAAATACGATGATAAAATACAATTAATAATAAAAAAAAAACTCGCATGGATTAGTGTTTCCTTTGACATGTTTATATAAATATATAAAGGTTTTTAGAATTCATTGATAATTTTGGTTTGTTTTTGTAAGTTAAAAATGGTCAAAATAATTTTTCAGTTTTTGAAGAATTTGGGTTACGCGTTGTTGTTGTTGGCTACATAGATAGATATTTGATTTATTTTTCATCTTTCAAATGCACTTTAACCATATGTTTAGGTTGTTGACTTTAGCCAATTTTTTTTGGTCAGAAATTGATTTAATTTGATTTGGTTGTGTAGGATAAAAATATTTTTAAATTTCAAAATCTATGTATGAAAATTTGTATCAATTTAATGTTTTAAATTTGAATACATGAGTTCTAAAAGAATAGATTATGAAATTTAAAAATATTATTTTCCAATAATTTGTCTTATGATAACTTTAAACAAATTGGGTTTAAAGTAGTTATGCGGTTATGTGTTCTAAAAACTTTTTTACTTTATATGGCTCAAAAATACATTTACCTTAAAATTAATGTTTAATCATATCAAAGCGATACAGTAGATCGTTGTTTGTGATATATTTATAACACCTGCAGCCAAATTCTGTAATTGTGAAGCGGTGAAGTGATAAGTTTTTTAATGAAAAGAAACGAAGAAATTGAATTTGGCTGCTGCAGCCAAATTCTGTGACTGTGAAGTGGTGAAGTGTTAAAAATTTCTTTATTTCGATTTTATCACCAAATTTTTATCATTTTAACATTTTTTGCGATTCTATATGCAATTTATGTGCGATGTAAGTGTTAAAAAATCTTATAGTAAGTAGGCGACTCACTAAATATCAAACGTCAATGCATAAAATTTTCATTGATTGTTTTATTTAATAGAATTATTATAAAAAATCCTTTATTTATTATTTTCAAAATAAATTATTTTTTGTGAACAAAATATAAAGGTTGAGCGAAATTAATTTTTAATTGGATTAAATAAAAGATTTGTTCAATTAATTCATGCCGTCAGTTATGCAAAGACATATTTATGAGAAATGCTGAAATAAACGAGATGTCAAGTATATTGCTATTTTTTGCAGATAAGACTTATTTTGACTCTAGTGGGGTCATAATTAAAGTTCTAATCTAACAACAGGAATTTGTTCCTCTATTGTTCAAGAAATATAGATTTTGAAAGAATTCTATAATATCTCATTAGAAGTATGTTATATTACCGTTCTGGATAAAAAGTAATATTTGTAAAAGTACTATTTTCATCACGACTACGATAGCAGACGTCGATCTTTTTAACAATATTCTGAACACACTTCTGCATAAGTGTTCAGATAGAGACAGATGACGTCTTCAATGGTATTGTGCTCTTGCATTATTTGTAATTGCCAGTTTCATTTTCAAAAAACATTAAGTTCAAGAAAACAATACATAAACCTACGACAAACATGAGCGTTTTGATACATGAAATGTAAATCTAGTTGACTGTATATACGTATATACATATAGATATATTAATTCCGAACTACGGTCTAAAACACATAAATACCAATCATTTTGAATAACACAATTTAAACATCAATTTAACTATATTTAAATATTTTCGAAGTTAAATTTGAAAAAAAATTTTTGATGTTATTTTGAAATCTTAAATAAACAAATCACATTGGTGTAATTGTGTTTTTTGACATAATGACGTTAGCAACAAAAGCATTCATTTTATTTTTTCACAAACCAAAAGTCAGTGTTAACTTTTCAGTTTTAACATTTCACTAATTTAGATTTTTTTACGGTGAAGTGATAAAAAATTTATCACTACACCGCTTCGCAGTTACAGAATTTGGCTGCTGATGTTCTAAATAATATGATATAAGTTTATCCTTTGAGCTGCTTGTTTTAGGTAGATTTCATATAAAATCTACCTATTGCAATGGGAATTCTTGGAGTTCCGGATAAAATTTTAACAAAATGAATTTATTAGGCGTCGAGGAGAAACATATTTCTAATGCCGGGTGAAAAACACGTGAAATCAGCAAGGTCTGGAAATGAGGTTTTAATTTTGTATAATTAGAATTCGTTGACATCAATAAAAAAAAGTTTTCTGCGTTTTTAGTTTTTTTTTAACCCTGTCTAAGATACAGGGTGTTGAAAAATCAAGAAATTACTCGACCCTGGTGTATTGAAATCAGAGTTGGTTTGTTTTAAACACTTTTGTTTTAAACACTGTTTAAAACAGTGTTTAAAACAAATTGTTTTTTTTGAAAAAAACAATGTTTTAAACAAAAATTGTTTTTTTTTAATATTGCAATGTTGCTTATTTGCTATCCAATAGAACTGTTGTACGTTATCGTGTTTTAACGATTGACCACCTTTTGGCACCTTAAGCGTCATTAAAATTTTAAAAAAATTTTAAAGCTTTCATATGTTTTTTTGTTAATAAAATGCGTTGTAAGGTGTTGATGAACGCAAATCTTTATGTTTTGTTTTTTTTTTTTTTCAAAGAAGGAATAACTAAACAATAAATTCTATCACATATAAAATATGACATATCCCATGATGATAGGATAGCATACATAAAATAAAAATAAAATAAGAGATAAAAAGAAAATGTCTTTTAAAAATTTGCAAAATTACAAAATTAAAAGGGGGTTGCCAATAATCCGACTAGTGGTATATTCCTTGATCATGTGACGCACTGTCTTCCTCAATTATTAAAGCCCACACAAAGAGAAATATCAAAGCTCGATTCCTCGAGTAAGCAATAACGTGCCATTACCAAGGAATACTTCTAGATAAAATTTAGGGTTGACTAGGTAGTGATATCTTACTACTATTTCCTGTGGTATGTAATATCTCACGTTCACTCGTTTGTCAATACTAGCCAAACTATTATTAGAAATGTGCTGAAGGATGTGTTATTCGATTCCCGACAGACATTCAATGGAGGATCAAGTGCAATTTGTTTAATTGTTAAATAAAAAAGTGGTAAATATATGCTATTCCTGTGGATCAAAAGGAACATCTCAATTTTGAAAAGGAAATTAAAGATTGGCTTACGTATTTCATATCAGTGATATATATTAACATTTTTTATCAGATACTTAACAAAGGCTTGATAAAATCCGTGAGAACTTTATCAAATTTTAAAACCAGTCGCAAATGCTTTGAACAAATGAATCAAATTTAGAAGCAGTAACGACATGATTTAGATTTTATTTTTGACCATCAATTGTGATGCAAAAAATAATCAAACACGCATATTCAGCATTTTTTAACTCCGTTACATTACGTTATATTTTAAATTTAAATAAAATTATCTTGCTTTAAAAATTCAAATTCAAAATCTTGTTGTTTTCAAATTTTCAATAGATTTTTTGTTAAAGGTACTATATCGTTACAGCGAATATTCTTATATGAATTGTATCAATATCGTAATCTGTGATTTACAATCAGAAACCAAATTTATCTATTTAATCAAATCGTTTACCTGTTTTCCATAATCTTTTCAAGTTGAACTATTTAGGTGCATCACGACTCGGAAATACGTAGGTCGCAGAATTCTTTTCATAATTCAAATTTCTGAAGTTTACGTTAGCCAATTAATACAACAATGCCATTAGATTGAGGTGTTAACTATTCTTGGTCATCTTGGGACAACTATTTGAGTAGCTACTGAAAATATTCAAGAAATCTTGAGAATCTTAAACGCGATCTTTAAGAATAGCCACAAAATCTTGAGAATCTTTCCGAATATATTGAGCATTTTCAAAGAATCTAAGAACATTTGGACGTACAGATCCTCTTCAGATGAAAATCTTTAGACGACCCTTATTGATCTGAGAATATTTAAAACACTAATTTTCTTTGGAGTTTTTTCACTCCAATTACATATTTTCATTTAAAACCAAAAAAACGAATCTTTGTAGTAAAAAACATATTTAAAACAAAAAAAACACAAAAAAAACAAAAACAACACAAAAAAAACAAAAAAAACTGTTTTAAACAATAAAAAACGCGTTTTAAACAAAAAAAACAGTGTTTTTAACCAACGCTGATTGAAATGGCTCTACAGTCAAAACTACTGGACTGATTTTATGGTTATATAACTCAAAATGTATGTATTAAACAGAGCAAAAGTAATTTTATTGTTTAGTTTTAAGCTCATTTTTTTTTAAATTATTGGATTACGCTTGGAAAGATTTTATGTAACTTTGAAATAAATAATACTTATAAACTTTAAATAACAAAATAAATAAAATATGACAAATGTTAGCAAAAAATTATGTTTTTTTATTAACGTGTTTTGGATTTATCTACCGGTTTGGTATATATATATATATATATATTTATATATATACATATATATATATATATATATATATATATATATATATATATATATATATATATATATATATATATTTACATATATATATATATATATATATATATATATATATATATATATATATATATATATATATATATATATATATATATATATATATATATATATATATATATATATATATATATATATATATATATATATATATATATATATATGTATATAAATATGTATATATTTATGCTATATGGGGACGTCGTTAATAAAAAAACATAATTTTTTGCTAACATTTGTCATATTTTATTTATTTTGTTATTTAAAGTTTATAAGTATTATTTATTTCAAAGCTACATAAAATCTTTCCAAGCGTAATCCAATAATTTAAAAAAAAATATGCTTAAAACTAAACAATAAAATTACTTTTGCAGTACACTCGTTTGTCAATACTAGCCAAACTATTATTAGAAATGTGCTGAAGGATGTGTTATTCGATTCCCGACAGACATTCAATGGAGGATCAAGTGCAATTTGTTTAATTGTTAAATAAAAAAGTGGTAAATATATGCTATTCCTGCACTGAGAAAAAAATGTATGTAAAATCAACGAAAATCTTTGTTGATTCAACTTACATTTCAATCGGTTTTGATCCTACAAATCGTTCGTTAAATTCAACAACTCATGTCTGTTGATTTAATTTTACCAACAATTTTCAAAGGACAGTAAGTAAATTTAACGAACATGTTTGTGGATAATTACGAACAAAACACACAATCTGACTGTTATAATAACGTACACGTTTGTTGAAGTATTTTATCAAATTTATTAGGATTTTATCAAATATAAAAAGTATTTAATATCGGTCATATAGTAACAAACACCCTTTACATCGGTCCAATAATCTGAAAAATAAAACTAGCAAAAATAATAACACAAATTTGTATTGATACTCTTTAAGAATTTTATTTATTTTACAAAATAATAATGTTGGATACACATAATATGTCAAATAAATAATTATAATTTAAATTCTTTCCATATAGTTGATTTGATAATGATTTTCTTTAAGATGTTGATGGCCTATAATCTGTGTGAGTTATGTGATTGCATTAAACAACCATAGTCCAGTGAAGTTTTGGAATTCTGATTTGAAATATATTATTAATAAATGTAAAAACTTTAACGTTTCCGCAAATTTTTTTTAACATTATTTTTTTACAACTAAATTCATATTTAATTTTATGTTATAATATTCTAATTAATTAAGTAATTGAAAATGTTAAACTTTCTTGAATATTGCATTTAGTTTACATTACACAATAAATTACCTGACACATTTTATTTTAAAATTTAACCTAGTTTTTATTTAACACAACTTCATTTTTATACACTTTACTAACTTCATCAAAATTAACTAACAAATAATGAAAATGGCTACTACTCTGCATTCTGCAAATGGTTTCATTCTTTGTTTTCATATGTCTTATTCAACAACGAAAATCAACGTACAGTTCGTAAATGTCGTTAAAAATATTTAACAAACACGTTTGTTGAAAATTAAAAATTAACAGATATGTCTGTTGAAACCCTCAAATTCAAACAACATGTCGTTTAAATAAATTTAACAGACAAATGTTCGTTGAATTTTACCTACATATTTTTTTGAGTGTGTGGATCAAAAGGAACATCTCAATTTTGAAAAGGAAATTAAAGATTGGCTTACGTATTTCATATCAGTGATATATATTAACATTTTTTATCAGATACTTAACAAAGGCTTGATAAAATCCGTGAGAACTTTATCAAATTTTAAAACCAGTCGCAAATGCTTTGAACAAATGAATCAAATTTAGAAGCAGTAACGACATGATCTAGATTTTATTTTTGGCCATCAATTGTGATGCAAAAAATAATCAAACACGCATATTCAGCATTTTTTAACTCCGTTACATTACGTTATATTTTAAATTTAAATAAAATTATCTTGCTTTAAAAATTCAAATTCAAAATCTTGTTGTTTTCAAATTTTCAATAGATTTTTTGTTAAAGGTACTATATCGTTACAGCGAATATTCTTATATGAATTGTATCAATATCGTAATCTGTGATTTACAATCAGAAACCAAATTTATCTATTTAATCAAATCGTTTACCTGTTTTCCATAATCTTTTCAAGTTGAACTATTTAGGTGCATCACGACTCGGAAATACGTAGGTCGCAGAATTCTTTTCATAATTCAAATTTCTGAAGTTTACGTTAGCCAATTAATACAACAATGCCATTAGATTGAGGTGTTAACTATTCTTAGTCATCTTGGGACAACTATTTGAGTAGCTACTGAAAATATTCAAGAAATCTTGAGAATCTTAAACGCGATCTTTAAGAATAGCCACAAAATCTTGAGAATCTTTCCGAATATATTGAGCATTTTCAAAGAATCTAAGAACATTTGGACGTACAGATCCTCTTCAGATGAAAATCTTTAGACGACCCTTATTGATCTGAGAATATTTAAAACACTAATTTTCTTTGGAGTTTTTTCACTCCAATTACATATTTTCATTTAAAACCAAAAAAACGAATCTTTGTAGTAAAAAACATATTTAAAAAACAAAAAAAACACAAAAAAAACAAAAACAACACAAAAAAAACAAAAAAAACTGTTTTAAACAATAAAAAACGCGTTTTAAACAAAAAAAACAGTGTTTTTAACCAACGCTGATTGAAATGGCTCTACAGTCAAAACTACTGGACTGATTTTATGGTTATATAACTCAAAATGTATGTATTAAACAGAGCAAAAGTAATTTTATTGTTTAGTTTTAAGCTCATTTTTTTTTAAATTATTGGATTACGCTTGGAAAGATTTTATGTAACTTTGAAATAAATAATACTTATAAACTTTAAATAACAAAATAAATAAAATATGACAAATGTTAGCAAAAAATTATGTTTTTTTATTAACGTGTTTTGGATTTATCTACCGGTTTGGTATATATATATATATATTTATATATATACATATATATATATATATATATATATATATATATATATATATATATATATATATATATATATATATATATATATATATATATATATATATATATATATATATATATATATATATATATATATATATATATATATATATATATATATATATATATATATATATATATATATATATATATATATATATATATATATATATATATATATATATATATATATATATATATATATATATATATATATATATATATATGTATATAAATATGTATATATTTATGCTATATGGGGACGTCGTTAATAAAAAAACATAATTTTTTGCTAACATTTGTCATATTTTATTTATTTTGTTATTTAAAGTTTATAAGTATTATTTATTTCAAAGCTACATAAAATCTTTCCAAGCGTAATCCAATAATTTAAAAAAAAATAAGCTTAAAACTAAACAATAAAATTACTTTTGCAGTCTTTCAATTAAGTACAACACTAAATCTTATGTACTTTTCTTTACTTTTCTTGGAAAAGTGTTGTTTTCGAAGTCCTGCTCAACTGATGCATCTTGAATGTTACACGAAGATAAAGTGACAATTTTACTACTCTACTAATATTTCCTAAAGAAGAATGTCTCACATTTAAAATATTATCATGCTTATTCTTTTTTAAATGTCTTCTAAATTTATCTACATTGGAAAAATTTTTTTGCAGCTATCAGCAACACAACAATACTCACTGGTTCTAGAAAGAGTGGGAAAAACGTTTAAATGAGCATCAATGTCTTTTGAAACATCTGAAACAATGAAAAAGTTTTGATACCTTTTTACTTTATACTGCCCGTCACCGATTAAGTGGTTCTTGAAATTTGTGCTGGATTTGATTATTCTCTATTTGTTTAAGGATATGCAGTTCGGAAACTACAGTTATCCTCTATTATCCAATTTCGTTCCGCCCTAGGAAAGATGCCGCCATTATCTCTAATTCCAATGTCTCCTTAATCGGTCAGGGGCATCTTAATATCGAAATATCTAAAATTTCTTACCTGTGCATAGCATATGTCTGCTAAATTTATCATTTATCACTTCCACTATTTATCAATAATGAACCACTAAATTACCACGATTTTAAAAAATTTCTTCGAATTTTTACTTAGACAACAACCAAATTGAAACTGTTTAATATTTTGATTATAACTTCAATTATGAAATTTTATAAAACGTTTGTAACAGCAAACTGTTTTTTTGTAAAAAATATGTTTGTTTCTTAAATTGCATAAGTCTCTTTGTAAAGTTTAAAAAAAAAATCTGCAATATTCGTATTAGGTTTTACAACAAAAATTGTAGAATGTCATTTTTCTGTTAACAAAATTTTACAAAATTTTGTATAATTAATTTTTTATTTTGTTATGTATATATGATTTATGATTTAAAATTGAAAAAAAGCGATATAACCTTAACATTATTTTTGTTTAAACAATGAAAATGAATTGTGCTTAGAACTATTTATGAATTTATACGTTTCAATTAGACCGCAAACACAATTAGTAAGTTTACAAATGCTTTTCAGATTTAAAAAAAGGCAAATGGACAACACAAAATTTTATATAAAATGTAACATTTTTTGGTAAATTCACAAAAATATTTTGTTAGCACTTTTACAAACCAATTTTGTAAATTATACCGGTAGCATTTTTTTGAGTGTATAAAAAAAATCCCAGCGGAAGGTATATCCGCTAGAAATAGGTAGATTTCGGGGTCAGACGGTTTTGTGTCCAAATAAAATTAGATAAGTCAGATTAGTTTAAATAAAAAATATAAGTAGAAACAGAATAATTCAAAAAAATTATCGAACCAAATTAAATACATTATCCGAACTAACTCCATCAATACAATTTCGGAACAGTTTTATTTAAGTTGGTTTAAACTACTTTTAATAACATATTAAATCCACCAAAGATCAAATGAACTACGTCACAACTACAATTATACCATCACACATAATTTATAATCAAACATTATCAAACAATTTTATTTCAAAATCGTCTTTTGTTGTTGTGTTTTTTTGTTCTTATTTAATCTTTTTTCAAACGGTTACTTAGTAAAAAAAATAAAAACAAAAGAGATTTTGATAATTTTTCTATGGTATTAAATGGGTTGATATTTTTCTTGTAAGGGTTTCATTATAATGCTTATAAAAATGGAACCTTTTGGGTTAGAAAGCTGAAACTTGTTGAGGCTATAGTTGAAAAGTATGTTTAAAAGCTAAGATGAGTTTAAATAACATAAACTGAAACATGATGAAAGCATTGCCTTTTGCGTTTGTTTTTATTTCAACAGCCGTAGGGTCTCAACCGTTAGACTTAAACTATTATTTTTGGAAATTTTGGAAAGATTTATATTTTAAGTACGTGAAAAAAAGTTTTCATCTATGAGCTTGGCCATTTCAGCTAGATCAAGGGCAGCAAAGTTTAGTAAATTTTTAAAACAGCTGATTTTTGAGGAACCTGAAACGCCAAAGTAGTCATCTGGATAAAAATGATAAAAAAAGGTTCAAATATTCAATATTTTTAAATTTTATTAAAATATTATTATTCAAACGGAAGTTATAGCGCCCTAGATTATTCGACTTTTTAGGCTCTAGCCGCTTAACCGGTACCCGGATTTGGCCAGTTCACGAACTCCAAGACATTATTTGCCGAAACATACACAGAAAATTATTTTGGTGTAGGTTGAAAAATGCGACCGTGAGAGTGCCGCTAAATTCCGTTATACCTCATATCGTTATATATATATATATATATATATATATATATATATATATATATATATATATATATATATATATATATATATATATATATATATATATATATATATATATATATATATATATATATATATATATATAATTTTTTTTTTTTTTGTTTTTCCATCTCCGCTTATCACAAATAGTCGTTTGGCATCAACATTTTTCCGAAATTCCGAGATGAAGCCCATTGCAATAGGTAGATTTTTATATGAAATCTACCTAAAAATAAAAACAAAAGAGATTTTGATAATTTTTCTATGGTATTAAATGGGTTGATATTTTTCTTGTAAGGGTTTCATTATAATGCTCTAGCCGCTTAACCGGTACCCGGATTTGGCCAGTTCACGTTCTTGTTCAAGACATTATTTGCCGAAACATACAGAGAAAATTATTTTGGTGTAGGTTGAAAAATGCGACCGTGAGAGTGCCGCTAAATTCCGTTATACCTCATATCGTTATATATATATATATATATATATATATATATATATATATATATATATATATATATATATATATATATATATATATATATATATATATATATATATATATATATATATATATATATATATATATATATATATATATATATATATATGTTAATTTGGCTGATTTATTCACCTGTAATTTTTGTGATGTATATTATTCTTATTTTCGCAGGTGCCGCAGGAAGGTGCCGCAGGTGCCGCAGGACCTGCAGGTCCTGCGGCACCTGCGAAAATAAGAATAATATACATCATATATATATATATATATATATAGTTATGTTTCATGAATAAATAAATTCTAAAAAAAATGATTTATTTAATACATGTTACATTACAGAGTTTAAAAATTAGACTAACTATAAAAACTAAATTTTATAAATCTAAAGGTACAAAACAACCACTCAGCATATTCTATTATAATATGTTTTATGATATTTGATTCTTCTATCATGTTGTTACATGTTATGTCTGGTTGATAACATTCCATCATATTTCTAGTTATGCTATTTTGCATTGATAGCACTTTTCGTGAGAAAGCAGTTTTGTTATATGACTTGATGATACTATGGGATTATAACTCCTCCCTGGGGTGATGAAAAGTCGTCCTCGACTTTTGTTACTATGCCGGCTTTCCTTAATAGGTCATTGTATGCTACTTTGGTATTTTCCAGGTTAATTGGATTTTGCACTGTTTTTGTTATCGAGCATTTACACAGGCACATATACGATAGTACAACGATTACACATATGGATGATAATGATAAACCTCCTGAAAGTGTCCATATCCAATTTTCGTGATGATATTGCTTCAAAAAAACTTGTCGTAGCAGTTTCCTGTTTTGAATGGTATCCTGTTCGATTGCTGTTATGTTCTGAACAATTTTCATTTTCCTTACTATTTGAATACTGTGAAGTGCTCCCTGGATTTCCTCATTCTCGGTTTGAATTTCATAAGCTTGAAATTCTTTGTTGTTTATCGTGGCTGTACAATTATTGATTGTTAATTAAAAATTTCCTGTTAAATTTCTGTCATCTGGTCCACAATTAGTAACTATTTCGACGTTCTTTCCATTATTTATTAGTATTTTACCCTCAGATATCCATTGTATTGCTGTGTTGATCTCCCATGTTACTTTGCAGCTGCCTTGATTTCCAAAGACTAGTGGTTTTATGCATTCATCCTTAAATTCTTTTAGATCTGTATGTTTTTGGACAAAATTGTTGTAGTTGATGGTGGTGTATAGTTTCTGTCTGTTTTTGATGAGGTATTGTGGGTAACTTTCGATAATGCTGTTATTTACAACTAGTGGAGTAAGTCTTATTGTTGTTGATGTAAAATTTTCCAATTTTGATACCTCTAATATGTATAATAGTGTTTCCTCACATATAGCAATTTTGGGTGTTACAAATTTTAAAGCTTCGTCTGGAATTGTTATATTTACTCCTTGTTCAGTCAAAAGATTTTTTAGAACAATGATTTCTTTTAACGAAAGAACTTTGTTGCTTGGCAGTGCTATTTTGGTTCTTACTATTGCATCTTGGATGTCCTCAATAATTGCATCGATGGTTTCAATTTGCATAATTGCTGTCATAATTTCTAACTCGCTCAAAACTATTTTATTGGTTATCGATGTGTTGGTTAAGACTGCATTTATTGTTTTTGTTAGTAGCTGAATTCTTTTGTTGATCTGCTCGTTGACTTGGTATTGCTGGTTGTTTTCATTTATTAGACCATTCATTGTAGCGTTGATTAACCTTAAGTCGTCTGCATCTGGGCTTCCAGCTAACCATTTCCATCCTGATCCCAATGCATCCCATCTTCGTTGTCGGAGACGTTTTGGTGGTTTTATTTGTAGTAAGTTGTTATGTAACCTTTTACATTTTTCCTTAACTATTGTATACAAATCAAGTTCATTCTTATCTATCTTATTAACTATATGTTTCATCATTAATTCTATGGTAGTTTCTAGGTTTGTTATATTAATTGGGTGTATGACCCTTATGATCCCTGTTTGAATTTTACATTCGTTTATTTTTTCTAACAGAATTGGATCTTCATGCAAATTTTTTATTTCCAATTTTTGTGTATTGATACAATTAAATATAGTCAAAATTAATAACTTTTTAAAAGTAACCATGTTTCAAAATAATAAGTAAAAATTTCAGTATACAATACTACAATACTACAATACAATATTTCAATTCAATATTCTTTGTAACTTTGGATTTAATTTTATTTATTATTGATGATAATATTATCGATTGATAAAACTGTTTTCTAAAATTTCTAATATTAATTAATTTTTATGCAATAAAAATTTCTAATGAGAATTTCTTTTATTTAGAATTTTGCTTTTATTTTTCTTGTTTTTATTAACATGGATAAGAATAGTAAAATTGGTTTGTAAGATTTGTAAAATCAGTTTTGGATAATTAATTAATTTTTTTTTTTTTTTTTTTTTTTTTTTTTTTTTTTTTTTTACGGCGTTCATGCTCCATGTAGGAGCGTTGCCAGGCTAATCAGCTTCGAATATTCACCACGGTCATTCGCAACAGCGACATAATTACCATGGCAGCCGATTTTTTTAAGGTCGTTTATTACGTCAGTCTCCCATTGTAGTCGTGGTCTACCTCGCGGTCGCCCACTCCCTGGGGTACTAACGTACATTTTTCTAATCATTCCAGACTGTGAATCGGCTCGTAGAACATGCCCAAACCAAGCAATCCTATTAGAACGGATACAACCTATTATATCAGGACCCTCAAGAAGGTCTCTGATCTCAAAGTTATACCGGGTTCTATACTCTCCATCGTCTGTCTTAAGTGGACCAAAAATGTAGCGTAGGATCTTACGCTCAAATACAGATAAATGCGATTCGTCATTTTGTGTAAGGGTCCACGTTTGTGACCCATACATCACAACCGGTCTAATCAATGTCTTGTATAACTTGAGCTTGGTGTTAGTTGATACATACGGAGATCCAAGGAGAGGTTTGATTGAGTAGAAAGTTCGATTACCTGCAGCGATTCGAGCTTTTATATCTGTAAGTATGCTGTTGTTTGAGTCAAGCATTGATCCCAAATATTTAAAAGATTCAACTCCCTCAATTCGTTCATCGCCGCACATCAAATCTTTCTTCTCAGACTCTCTTGAAGCATTCATATGTTTGGTTTTATTGTAGTTAATTTGCAGACCAATTTTTCTAGCTCCACTCTCAAGCGACTTAAAAGTCTCACTCATAACAGCTTCACTTCGGCCGAGGATGACAACATCATCAGCGTATGCAATCATCTGTACTGAGTTTATTGACAAGATATTGTTGTTAGTCGGCAGTTTCTTTTGACGGCACACATATTCCAAGGCTAAATTAAAAAGTATAGGAGAGATAGCATCACCTTGTCTTAACCCGGAGTCAACTTTAAAAAACCTTGATATTTCGTTCTCTACTCGCACACAGCATTGAGAGTTCTGTACTGTCATTTTGCATAGTGATACCAGTTTACCAGGAATTCCCATTGACACCAGAGCAGACCATAGAGTCTCTCGTTCGAGAGAGTCGTAGGCCTGTCTGAAATCAATGAAGAGTTGGTGCACTGGTATGTTGAACTCTCGCCACTTTTCCAAAATCATCCTTATCGAGAAAAGTGCATCGGTGGTACCTCGGCCCCGCCGGAAGCCACACTGATATTCTCCAAACAGTTGTTCAGCAAAAGGATTGATTTTGGATAGCAAAATGTAAGAAAAGATCTTATATGCTGTGCAGAGTAGAGCGATTCCTCTGTAGTTTGCACATTGTAGGCGATTACCTTTTTTATGGATTGGTATCAGCATAGCTGTGTTCCAGTCCTGTGGCATGGCTTCAGTCCTCCATATCATTTGAACAAGTTCAAACAATCTTAAGGATAGAGTTTCACCACCATGTACAATCATTTCGGATGTTATATCGTCGATACCAGGTGCTTTATTGCATTTTAATTTTGACAGCGCCGCATCGAATTCCTCTTTGGTGGGCTCGTCTACATGTACCTTTGACGCACGAATAAGCTTTGCTCGTCGCCCGACTTGTTGCTGGTCACTTAAGTTGAGAAGATTCTCAAAATAAGTGGCCCAAGTGTCTAAAATATTTTTAAGGTCTACTTGTAGCTCCCCATCTTCGTTTTGAATAGCAGTCGATCTAGTTTGAGGGCCCTTCTTTAAGGTTTTAACCTGTTGAAAGAAGTTACGCGATTGATGTTCCTTATTGAAACTTTCAATCTCCTCACACTTTCTCTTCCACCATTCTCTCTTCGTTCGTCTACATAACTTTGTAACGGCTTGTCTTGCCAGTTTATAGTTCTCCTTCGTGGACCTGGTGTTGCGTCCTTGCAGACATTTCAGATAGCAATCTCTTTTGTATTGAATAGCGTCAAGACATGCTTGATCCATCCATGGCTTCTGGGAGTGGTTTTGTGGTCGTCCAAGTATTCCCTCAGCAGCGCTTAAAACAGCATCTTTGAGCAAATACCATGATTTATCGACGTCTCCATTAATGGTTTCTGATTTCTCTAATGTTTCGGCAATATGGTTTTGATATTTCTCTTCTGTTTCTGCATTCTTTCGTGATGAGATGTTAAATCGTTTCCGTTGATTGAATTTCGGAATGCTTGGGTTTGGGAAGTGGAACCTTATTTTAGCACATGCAAGAAAGTGGTCACTTCCAATGTATGCACCTCTAAAGGATCGCACATCCAGAACACTCGAAAAGAAACGTGCTGTAACTAGCACGTGATCAATTTGATTTCGAGTGTTTCCATTCGGTGAGACCCATGTCTGCTTATGAATCGATCGGTGCGGAAAGAAAGTACTGGCAATTCTCAAATTATTTGATAATGCAAACTCAGTCATTCTCTCACCATTATCATTCGAATTCAAATGCAGACTGTTGGGGCCCACCACATTTCCATAAGAGATATCTCTTCCAACCTGCCCATTAAAGTCACCAAGAACCATAGTGAAGTCGCGTGTTGGTGTTTGTTTCATAACCTCTTCCAGCGCTATGTAGAAATTATCCTTCTCGTCGACGGTCTTAGCTTCAGTAGGTGCATGCACGGCAATAAGAGAAATATTGTTATATGTACCACGTACACGTAGGTAGCAAATCCTCTCACTGACCGGGATGAATTTCATCACGGCTTCTTGTATGCGTGCACCAACAAGAAAGCCAGTTCCAAATTCTCTTCGAGAAGGATGACCACTACAATATAGAGAGTGACTATCCAAATCTTGTTTTCCGATTATTGGCTGTCTAATTTCTTGCAGAGCTATGATATCCATCCCATACCTCTCAGCCTCTGTTTCTAGACTTATAAGAGCATCAGGAGCGCTCAGGCTGCGCACGTTCCACGTTCCGATTCGGTAGTCTGGTCCTTTTTCACGTCCAGGTAAAATTCTGTTGTTTTTGTCCGGGTCTGTTTTTCTTTTCTGATTTCCAAATTTAACAAATAATTTTTTTTCCGGGGTTAGGGTGTTAACCTTAGGCCCAACCCAAATTGTCGTGAATGGGTCCGTTCTGCATCTTAAGGTTACCAGAAACAACCTTTTGACACGTTTATATAGCGAGCCGCTTGATCCAAGACAGACGCCCGCTTCAAGCCGCCCCTAACATGGAGAACAGACGCTTGAGTCGCATTGGTTTTAAGGCGCCAATTCGCCATGATGTACCATGATTGACTAAGCAGTTTTTACCCTGCTTGTCTCCGGTACACCAACCTAATTCTGTCAGCATTAACCAGGCAGCACGGCGTGGACGTCGAATTTCGGATTTCGCTACCCAATTAATTAATTAAGATATTCAAATAAAAATTATATTGTCATACTAAAAATTTCTGAAATGAAAAGTAAAAATCAAAATTAGTATTTCTTTAATCTTTTAATTTTATTTTTGTTTCTTTTTATATTCCTGACTGTTTTAAAAGTTTTGTAGTTTGCATTTTTAATTTTGGTTTCCAGCCCTCTTGGCTGAGATTTTGTTCTGATGTTTGGTTTAAGATAAACCAATTGATCATCATGTAATCTAGGTGGATCTTCTTTATTGTTATTTTGTCTCTCTATTCTGTTTATAACTTTTTCTAAATTAGTATTGACCGTTTTAAAAATTTGTTTGGCTTGTTCTTGTATTTCTGCCGGGTTTATTAAGTTATTTTGATTAAAAATGATCTCGTTCGGTGTGAAACCGGTTGACGAGTGTACCGAGTTATTATACAAAGCTACTGATAACTCTATCGCTGTTTGAATACTCGAGTTTGGCGATTTATTACGGTTTGTATTGAAAATTTCTATAATAGTTGAATGTGTTTTCTCAACTTGACCATTTGATTCCGATGATGATGCGTACTCCAATCGGATATTAAGATTGCTTAAGTATTCTTTGAATTGTAGTGACTGGAAAGTTGTCTCATGATCTGAGAAAATAACGTTAGGAATTCCGAATTGAGTGAAATACTTCGTTAGAGCTGTAGTTGTATCCAATAGATTTTTAGTTTCGATTGGAATCATTTGTAAATGTTTAGAAAATGAGTCAACAACGGACAAAAAATTTGTTTTGTTGATATTAAAAATATCTATGTGCACTCGTTCTAATGGTGTTTTAGTGCTCGGTCGCGGAGATATTTTTATATTATACGGTTTTCGGTCGTATTTATGAACATTGCATATGTTACATGCATTGATATGTCGTTTGATCACACTACTCATTTTAGGAAAAAAGTAGGATCGTTTGATCTGATTTACTACTTCATTCACCCCTCGATGGGCTCTTTCGTGCTCTTTAACTACGATTGCATTTTGACGCTCTTCATTTTTAACATCTTCGACCTTTTCTGTAGCGAAAACGAAATGGCCGTTTTGTGAGAAATTTTCTCGAAATACTTCCTGGATTGTCTGGTACAATTGTTCTGGTGCCAGGATTGCTGTTTGTTTACCGTTATGAAACTCTTTTATGAAATTTGTAATATCTTCTTTTTGAAATGATTTTTTCGAAATAATTACTCGTTTATAGTTTGGAAATATGTCTTCCAAAATTACTGTGTCTAGATTTGAAATTTTGAAAAATAATTGGTTCCTATAATAATTTATAGGACGACCTGCGAAGTGGATGAAATAATCATCGGATGTATCCGCAGAATGAATAGTGTCTATGTCACTATCCCTATTGGGAAGATTTTCTGCTTCAGATTCACGTGGAGTGTTATCTGTTCCTATATTTATATTCACCTCGTTATCTACTGTAGGCATTTTGCTTAACGCATCTGCTACTACATTTGCTCTGCCTTCTTTGTAGACGACGTTATAATCGTAGTTCTCCAATTCAAGTCTCCATCTTAAGATTTTTGAATTTTTTTCGGATGATTTAATGAAAGTAAGTGGTTTATGGTCTGTTACTAACGTAAATTTGTTGCCGTACAGGTATGGTTGATATTTCTTGACAGACCATATTATAGCTAAAGCTTCTTTCTCGTTGGTTGCGTAGTTGATCTCTGTAGCGTTTAGTGTTCTTGAAGCGAACGCAATAGGTTTTTCTATATTGTTCTGGATTTGAGAGAGGACTGCACCTAGCGCAAAATCTGATGCATCCGTGGTTAGAATAAATTCTTTAGTAAAATCGGGATATGCTAAAATTTGATCTGTAGCTAAAATTCTTTTTAAGTTTTCGAAAGCTCTTATATATTCGACGTCTTTTGTGTTGACAACTTGATCTTTCTTTAAAAACTTTGACATGGGTTTGGCAATTTTTGAGTAATCTTTTATGAATCTTCTGTAATAACCTGAAAGTCCTAAAAACTGTTTAATTTGTTTAGCAGTTTTTGGTAATGGCCATTCCAGAATTGTCTGAATTTTATCGGTGTTAGGTTTAACTCCATCTTGTGTGATTATATGACCAAGAAACTCTGTTTCTCTCTTTAGGAATTCACACTTATCCAATTGAATTTTAAGATTGAAATGCGATAATCTTTCGAGAACAGTGTTAAGGTTTTGTATATGGTTATCTAAGCTATATCCAACAATAATAATATCATCAAGATATACATGGCATATATTTCCTATTAGGTTTTGCAATACATTATTCATCGCTCGCTGAAAAGTTGCCGGACCGTTCTTTAAGCCAAAAGGCATTCTGTTGAACTCAAAATGTCCCTTGTCTGTTGAAAAAGCTGTTTTTTCTTGAGATTTTGGGTCTAAAGGAATCTGATGAAAACCTGATTTTAGATCTAAGGTTGAAAAATATACAGATTTTCCGAGACTGTCTAGAATTTCTTCTATTTGTGGGATTGGAAATTTATCATCTACTGTCTTTTCATTTAGTTTACGGTAGTCGATGACAACTCTTACTTTCCGTTTGCCCGAAGCATCTTGTTTTTTCTGAACGACCCAAATTGGTGCCGAATAAGGACTTTTAGAATTTCGGATAATGCCACTGTCTAGCATTTCCTGAATTTGTGCCTCTACATCAGGTTTAAAATGATGTGGGTATCGATATGTTTTCGTATAAACCGGATTGTCGTCTTTTGTTATAATTTTATGTTTAATTATTGTTGTTGATGACAAATTCTCGTTCTGTTTTAACAGTACTGCTTGGTTTTTAAAAATTGTATCGAGTAAAATGTCTTTTTCATTTTTACTTAAATGTTCTGTTCGGATTAGGCTTTTGATAGTGTTTCTATCAATTATTTCATTTTTACATGGAATTGGTTCGAATGTTTCGAAATTGTTAACATTTAATTTCAGTTTTGGTAATGTTTCCGGTGGGTTTGGACAATTTGTCAACACCGTCATTGTTGTATAAAAATTTTCCGCTTTGTATAAACCGGGTTTGATTATTATATCGCTATTTAATTTTTGAAATTCTGGTACAAACCAGTCGCCATTGTTTGTGGTTTGTATCGTAATTATATGATTATAAAAATTTTCCTCAGGGTAATACCGATCAAATTTGTAATTATAATTGTTTAATAAAATTGAGTTTGTCTTATAATCAATTTTGGCATTCATTTTAGCCATTGTTTCTGAGCCTAATATTCCATCAAAAAATTTATGGAATTCAAGTTCAAAATAAATTTGTGCTGGTAAATTATTACCTAGGAGATTAATTTTAAAATTTTTATCGCAATTATGTGTACCTAAAATATTCTTTATTATAATATTACTTGAAGATGTTTTTGAATTTTCTAATGAACTATAAGGAATTAATCCTGGTTTGATTATATTTTTATTGGCACCAGTATCGATTAAAAGTGTTACAACGCGGCCCAATCGTTCATTGTAGCACTTCAAATATGGGAGAAAATTTAGTCTTCCGTATCTGAATTCGCGTTTACGCAAAAATTTCCGTTATGTTCATCTTCTTTATCTTCAACTAAATATTCGATTTCTGAACTTTGGGATGAATCTTCTTGGTAATCCTCTGTAGTTTCGTGATTATTTATTATTTTTTTATTAAATGTATTTCTTGAACGCATAGAAAGATCCACTTCCATTGGTGTTGGTCTTTCTCTTACCGAATAAGTCGGTTTTTTCTCATAATTTGAAAAATTTTGATTGTGTTTTGGTTGAAACACGTTAGTTTTGTTTTGACTAATAAAACCGTGATTTTGTTTTTGTGGTGTATTCTGAAATACTTGTGTGTTGGTTTTTCTTGAATTACTTGAAATTTGTTCATTGCAGTTAAATTTGCAAAGAAATGCATATGCCTCTTCAATACCTTTTGGTTTTGCAGCTTGCGCATAACCAAAATAGGGTTTGCGTAGTCCTGATAGAAATGCAGCTAATGCATCTTCATCGATAAATGCATTGATAGCATGCCACGCATTATTGTACAAAATATTTTGTTTGGATAATGATTTAATATTTTGAACTATTTCTTTTATTTTATTGTAGTATCCGTGGATACTCATTGTTTCGTTTTGTTTAGTCGCCCAAAGTTGTGACTTATAAAACGATAGTTCTTGCCGGTCTCCTAAAGATTCCTGCAAGATTTCTTTTGTTTCATTAAATGTTTTGGGATTACCAGCCAGACATAGTATATCTTTGGCTTTCCCCTCTATTTTGTTGTTAATAGTTTGTAAATAAAGACTATATTGTTGTTCTGACACTAATGGTTCGAATACACTCAGTGTGTCTTCAACTGTCTTTATCCAAGCCGAAAGTTGTTTTCTATTCCCATCGTACGTGGGTATTGATTTTATTGGATCAGGGATCCTAAATAAATCTAGAGCATTTGCCCTATTTGTAACCACAGGAATTTGTTCCTGAATTTGTGGTTGGGGTTGCTCTAATTTTTGGTTGAGATATGTCAACAATTGATCATGCTCACCTTGTTTGTTATTTAAATGTTGCAACTGTGCACCAATTGCCTCTAGTCGCTCTAAAACTGGGTCCATTTCTGAGTTGGCTATATTTCTATTCAGATCGAATATATCTGCCAATTTTTTTCTCATAAAAAGGATATAATAGTATTAATTTGAACTGTCTCTATCTTGTAGAGGACAGTGTGACAGGTT
The DNA here is from genome assembly GCA_963693315.1 of Diogma glabrata. NCBI lineage: Eukaryota > Metazoa > Arthropoda > Insecta > Diptera > Cylindrotomidae > Diogma > Diogma glabrata. Next base: position 56,905 of record CAVNZG010001037.1, read on the forward strand.
GGCGTCTATCTGGTAGTGCGCGCGTTTGTCAATTTAGTAACACTATTTTATATGATTTTAGAGTTATTTTTGGAAATATTTTGAATGTGTGCCTATCTTGTAGTACACGCTTCCATGAAAATTTTGAAATTAACTGTCGTGGATGACTAACGTTATTTTTGAAAACTTTATATATAAAATACGTTCACAAACACAAAATTTTCACTAAATATAATCACAATAATCACAATATAAAAATAAAATAAAATAGGTTACCTGGTAATACGTATTCAATGTAAACGTCTATTTTGTAGTGCGTTACCTTTGAATCGTATCTTTCGTCGTGTTGAGCTGGTTCCAAGTGAAGTTGATATATAGTGTGGTGGAACCTCAAATCCTCTTCGCGTTCTTATAGGAACTTCAGCTAGAGATGTCTGATAAAAAAAAATTTCACCTTATTTTACCGCGACGGGTTCACTTATTTATTGGTTTTTATTCACCAAATTATTACACTACACTTTACTATTACACTCACAAGACCGCACGGCTGCGCCAGTTATGTTTCATGAATAAATAAATTCTAAAAAAAATGATTTATTTAATACAATTTATTTAATACATGTTACATTACAGAGTTTAAAAATTAGACTAACTATAAAAACTAAATTTTATAAATCTAAAGGTACAAAACAACCACTCAGCATATTCTATTATAATATGTTTTATGATATTTGATTCTTCTATCATGTTGTTACATGTTATGTCTGGTTGATAACATTCCATCATATTTCTAGTTATGCTATTTTGCATTGATAGCACTTTTCGTGAGAAAGCAGTTTTGTTATATGACTTGATGATACTATGGGATTATAACTATATATATATATATATATATATAAATTTTTTTTTTTTTTGTTTTTTTGTCTCCGCTTATCATATATAGTCGTTTGGCACAAAAATTTTTCCGAAATTCCGAGATGAAGCCCATTGCAATAGGTAGATTTTTATATGAAATCTACCTAAAAAGATGGAGGATCGTGTCTCCCTAACAATTGCTTTTCTGCATCCTAACTGCCGCTATGTCACTTCGTCTGTGTTGCATAGATTCGAAATATAGTGATCCACCAAAAATGATACGCATTAGTGTCAGTAATTAAAGTATTTATTGAAAAATAAGCGCATACACAGTGCACCTAGATTCAAAAAGCGATTTTGATTTATTTAAATGTTTAACATTTAAATAAAAATAAATCTGGTAATATTTTCGCGGCCCTAGCGACATTTTCTATTATCCAAATTGTGATCAAATATATTGATAAACATTTATTCAATCTTTTAAGAGAGATAATAATTTGAGTTTTAATAAATCTAGCGTGGGATTGCAGCTATAATTTACCGGAAACTTTGGCCTCGGGCTTCAATTCATAGGCACTTTCCACGCTGGTATGCAGAGCAACGCATCATTTCTTCGTTTCTTACCTCTTTGCCATATAAAATAAATTCAAATATGGCAACTCCAATTTAATTTATAGGTCATTTTTACGCAAGAGGCAAACGAAGAAGTGATGCGTTGCACTGCATACAACTGTGAAAAGGGGCTATTAAGTTCTAAAAGAAGCTTACGTCAATATATAATAGCTCTGCGACGGTGTGTTAATAGACAAACTCCTCGCGCTACACCCTGGATTACGCTAAAAGTCTATTCAAACTTGGTAGCCAAATATTTCATTTCGAACTCTTGGCTGTGATACAAAAAAATAAACATGAACCAAAATCACAATAACAACGGTACTTCTCAGCACCATAAGACAAAAAATATTGGACTCTCAGTTCGTATTTTGCAATTGAACATTGAAGGCATAAGCAAGTAAAAAACTGAACATTTCCAAAGAGTATTAAAAGATTTCGACATCGACGTTGTAATTCTGCAAGAAACGCATGCAGCAGATAAAGCGCAACTTACCTCTAGAGGAAACATTGTTGGTTACATCAAGCATATGCATCTGCCACGTATGTTAAGTCAGAAATCATGAACTGCACCCATGCACTTACACAGACGGACAACGATATTCATCTTATTGTTGTTGATATATCGGACATGAAGATTGTAAACGTATACAAGCCTCCAAATACAGGATGGCCAGCTGCTACTCCACCATTATTTCACCATCCAGCAATATATACTGGTGACTTCAATAGCCATTAGTCATCACACCCAGTGGTCCTACTCAAATAACAATCACAATGGCATACAACTGACTGACTGGGCGGATGCTAACAACATGTTCCTGGTATATGATGCGAAAGACATGAAAACCTTTAGATCTGTTAGATGGCAACGTGATTACAATCCCGACCTCTGTTTTTCCACAAAAAACGAACAACGCAACCCTATTCCAATATCTATGGCTGTCTTACAAGGTTTTCCACGCTCTCAACATCGTCCAGTAATTCTTGAGGTAGGAATCCAAATCCCACTCGTTAACTTTACTCCTCAACCTAGATGGAATTTTAACAAAGCTGACTGGACTAAATATAGGTCGGAGTTTAGCGTATGGTTTTTTTGTGACACATTACAAATTAAACTTAAAATAGGTAGACTCTTCTATGAAATCTACCCAAAACAAAGCATGGATACACATTAAATGAACTTACAATCGATTTGATTGCGCGTCTTTTAGTAAAAAAGTAGAAAGTAGAAAGGCAGTACATTTGAACATTAAATGTTTACATCGAGCGAGTCTATCCATGCTACTACATCGGGAGTCGCCAAATAGATGTCTGAGATGTTGCCATTGTACCGTCGAATTGGACACACAGTTGCAATGTGTTTATGGTTTGTTGTGGAGCGCCGCAGTCACACTCAGGGGACTCTGAAATGCTCACTTGTAGAAAGAATCAGCACAACGTCCATGATTCGTTCTTATTCGGTTTAATGTAGGCCAGGTATGACGTGGCAGATCGAAACCAGGTTGGGCAGAAGTCGGGTTAGTGATATAAAGGCCAGTTGTGTTGTAATGATGCCAGCAAGTGTCCCAGGCATCCAAGATATTAAAATTAGTTGCCAGCAGGTTGCTGGCAGTTTTATGTGGAGGCTTTCTTGACTTCAATCGACAACGAGTGTGGTCACCATAATATTCGTGCAAGGGTAACGTGATGTTGTTGGCTACCTTTTTATGTTCATGCATGAGAGCATGCGAGCGTCTGAGTGCAGGTGGAGCGATATTGCTTAACACAGGGAGCCAAGGTAAAGGGGTGGATCTGATAGTACCACTTATAGTACGCATCGTGGCATGCAGCTGGCAGTCAACTTTTTGAGTATGTGTGCTATTCAACCAGACTGGCACGCCATACTCAGCCACTGAGTAAACCAGACTTAGAGCAGTTGTGCGGAGAGTAGCTGGAGTAGCACCCCATGTCGAGCCTGCCAGTTATGCAATATATTGTTTCTCGTTTTAAGTTTTTTTGACGTATTTTCTAGGTGGAGTTTAAAAGAAAGAGTTCTATCGAGAGTAATGCCCAGTTACTTTGGCTGTTGATTGTATTTAATAACAGTACCGTTAAATAACACTGATAGTTCGTGTTTTGTCAGTTTGTTGTTTAAGTGAAATAAGAGCTCTCGGTTTTACTTAGATTGGGAAATAAGCTCCACGTTCGAAAATAGTCATTCATTATCGCCAGGTCAGTTGAGAGCAAATCCTCCAAGACACCCATGTCTTTGTTTTGAGTGGCCAGGTCGGAGTTAGATGCAATTATTCGCTGGATCCCACCCATGCCTAAAAATTATGATAGGTTCGTTGGAGCCAACATCTCAACTGCTAAGAAATGCATCCCCAGAGGCTTCCGTGAAGAATATATTCCTGGCTGGAGTAGAGAGAGCGATAAATTATATGAGGAGTACCTTAGTAGTGGGGAGGCAGACGTGGCTGATGACTTAATTTACTCACTGGACGCCGCGAGTAAGCAAAACTGCGCTGTTGAAAATATTGAATTTTCCCATTTAAGCAGGGAAGCTTGGAGTCTCCTTCGGAAAATGGGTGGCTCAAACTCCATCACTCGTGCTAACAATGAAATAAATCCAGAGGACATTGCAAATCATATTGTAAACATGTCTCGTTCTTCTATTAATTGCCTTCATAAGAGAACAATTAAACGTAAATTAAGAGAAATGAAGCGCAATTGCTCGTCTCCATCGAAGTATGCGAACTCTTTTAGTAGCGAAGAACTAGATTCAGCTCTATCCCAAACAAAAAACGGAAAAGCAGCTGGATACGATGGTATATTTCCAGAATTTCTTTAAAATGCTGGAAAAAATGTAAAACAATGGCTAACTAAATTTTTCTCGAATATCCTAGAAACCGGCAATCTTCCAAAACACTTTAAGACTACGAAAGTGATAGCGATACTTAAGCCATGTAAACCATCCAATGAACCAGGAAGCTATCGCCCAATCGCACTTTTGAGCACCTGCTACAAATTGCTAGAACGGCTCATATACAACCGTATCGCACCGATACTGAATGACCAGATCCCAGTCGAACAAGCTGGTTTCCGTCCCAATCGCAGTTGCACTGACCAACTGCTCGCTTTAGCATCCTATATCGAAGCTGGGTATCAAAAACAACTAAAAACGGGCGCAGTATTCATCGATCTCACTGCAGCATATGACACAGTCTGGCGAATCGGGATTATATATAAGCTGCTCAATGCAATACCTTGGCACACCATCTCACGTTTAATTAAGACCATGCTGAGTAATCGTGTATTCAAAGTTCATCTAAATAGTTCCTGTAGCACGTCCATAATGCTTAACAATGGTTTGCCACAGGGTTCCGTCCTGGCGCCATTACTTTTTAATTTGTAAATCCATGACATTCCTGCACAACATCAAAGAAATTCGGGTACACTGATCATTGGACCCTGGCCACTCAAAACAAAGACATGGGTGTCTTGGAAGATTTGCTCTCAACTGACCTGGCGATAATGAATGACTGTTTTCGAATGTGGAGCTTATTTCCTAATCTAAGTAAAACCGAGAGTTCTTGTTTCCACTTAAACAAAAAACTGGCAAAACACGAACTATCAGTGTTATTTAACGGCACTGTCACTAAATACAATCAACAGCCAAAGTAACTGGGCATTACTCTCGATAGAACTCTTTCTTTTAAACTCCACCTAGAGAATACGTCAAAAAAACTTAAAACGAGAAACAATATATTGCACAAACAGGCAGGCTCGACATGGGGTGCTACTCCTAATTTTATTATCTTGGATGTCTGGAACACCTCCCAGAATGATTACAACACACCAGGCGTTTCTATTACTAACCCGACTTCTGCCCAACCTGGTTTCAATATGCCACGTCATACCTGGACTACACTAAACCGAATAAGAACGAATCATGTGCTGATTCTTTCTACAAGTGGGGCATCTCAGAGTCCCCTCAATGTGACTGCGGCGCTCCACAATAAACCATAAAACACATTGCAACTGTGTGTCCAATTCGACGATACAATGGCGACATCTTAGACATCCATTTGGCAACTCCCGATGTAGTAGCATGGATAGACTCACTCGATGTAAACATCTAATGTTCAAATGTACTGCCTAATGTTCAAATATTTTACTTTTTAATTTTTAACTAAAAGACGCGCAATCAAATCGATTGTAAGCTCATTTAATGTGTATTCATGTTTTGTTTTATGTAGATTTCATAGTAAAACCTACCTATTTTAAGTTTTATTTTTATTTTTAATGTGTCACAACAAAAACCATACTAAATAAATAAAAAGCTCTGCGACGTGTTATTCTAGGACATAGATCTTCAGGTTGGTTTCCACAAAGCGCGCCGAATGTTTGTGAACATAAATTTTCATAGTGGAGTCATGCCCAGCGCGTTTGGCGCGTTTGGACCAACATTGGTGCAAACCAAAAGGTATATACCCAATAAGCAATGAAAATTGCACGGAGTACTCGGAATAGGTCTCTCTGCCCACGGATTTCCATACCCTTGGCGGATGCACTCTCACAATTTTCCACGTCCAATATTTTTGATATTGCTTGTATGTATTGGTGAGTACGAATTTTCCGTGCGCATTCCAGAGCCATTCAATACTCATTTCATTCCATATTCCATGCGCTTTCCGAATGAAATGTGTACAATATACATGCAATGCAATTCCAATTTTTTCTAAAACACTTCATATTAAAGTATCATTTATCAAGTAACGAAAGACATTCCGAACTCATAGGATTTTGAAAGTTTAACTTTGGAATAGAAAACGTATGCTATACCAAAACCCCCGATATACAAGCCTTCTTCTTTCTTTAGCACAAAAAAAATCGCGAACTTGTAGCACCATTTTGAAATTAAAACTCAAAAAATCGCCTTAATCTAGAAAAATAAAACTCCATATAAAAAGAATTCAAAAAATTTAATCAAATACACTAATCCAATTTTTTGCATATGGCAATGTTCATTGTTTTTTTAAGATGGCGTGAATGAATAGGGCTTGACCCCCGATATGGAAGCCTAACTCATTTATTAGCACAAAAAAATCGTGAACTTGTAGCGCCATTTTGAAATTAAAACTCTATATAAAAAAAATTCAAAAAATCGCCATAACACCCACAACGCCATCTGGAAAAATAAAACTCCATATAAAAAAATTTCAAAAAAATTTAATCAAAAACACTAATCCAATTTTTCCCATATTGTAAAGGAGAACTAGCTCCATTGGAAAACCAATGGAGTTGTTATAGCAGGCAGCGTACCTAGTTCGATATTGAACCCTAAACTAGCTCTAGTCTGCGGAAACGAGAAAGTATACCTGCTGCCTAGTACATTGCGGAATTGTACCCGTGTATGTGTTATGAATTGGATCGGAAATCAAAATAAAAGTGATAAAAGAAGACTGGCGGACCTACAGGTCGAAGAAGCCACGGCCGTCACGTTCACCCCCATAATTTATCTCACATTCACACGCTCTCGCACCTCATACACTCACACATACACACATACACACACACATACACCCATACCTACATCCATGTCCATACACATACTCACACCACCCTATACCTATGTGTATTTTAAAGGTACTCACCCCATGCTAGCATTAGATCCCACGTCCTTGTTTCCGTTGGATCAGCCGGTCATCTCGCCCTCAGTCCAATTATATGATGAGAATCATGCAACGGTGGATGAATAGTTAACAGCTGATGTTTAAAATATGTGCGAACGTGAGCAACAGCAATGATGAAATCCAGAACTATTGTCTCTTGCAATGTTGACAGAATATGTATAGTTGATGTTTAAGATTGTTACCGTTGTTGAATATTAGCAAACGAGCGCAACGGCAATGATGAAATATAGTACTATCGTCTCATGCAATGTTGGAAGAATATGTATAGTTGAGGTTTAAAATTGTTACTATTATTGAATATACGCAAACGAGCGCAACGGCAATGATGATATATAGAACTATTGTCTCATGCAATGTTGAAAAAAAATGTATAGTAGAGGTTTAAAATGGTTCTATTGTTGAATATAAGCAAACCAGCGCAACGGCAATGATGAATGAATATGTATAGTTGAAGTTTAAAATGGTTACTATGGTTAAATATCAGCAGACGAGCGCAACGGCAGTGATGAAAGATATAACTATTGTCTCATGCAATGTTGAAAGAAAATGTATAGTTGAGGTTTAAAATGGTTCTATGGTTGATTAAAAGCAGACGAGCGCAACGGCAGTGATGAATGATATAACTATATAATAATTATATAATTTAGAAATGTAAAATGTAATTAAATAAAAATAAATAAATAAATAAAATTAAAAAAAAAAAAAACTATTGTCTCATGCAATGTTGAAAGAATATGTATAGTTGAAGCTTAAAATAGTTACTATTGTTGAACATAAGCAATCGAGCGCAACGGCAATGATTATATATAGAACTATTGTCTCATGCAATGTTGAATGAATATGTATAGTTGAAGTTTAAAATGGTTACTATGAAATGGTTACTACTACAACGGCAGTGTCCAGTGATGAATGATATAACTATTGTCTCATGTAATGTTGAAAGAATATGTATAGTTGATGTTTAAAATTATTACTATTGTTGAATATAAGCCCACGAGCGCAACGACAATGAGGAAACCTAGAACTATTGTCTCATGCAAGGTTGAAAGTAAGTGTATAGTTGATGTTTAAAATTGTTACTATTGTTGAATATATGCAAACGAGCGCAACGGCAATGATGGAATATAGAACAGTTAGTAGGTATAATTTAGATTACGGCTGAATATGGAGAACATAGAAGAACGGTGAACGACTGCAGCGACACAAAAACTACTGTTTCTTGCGAAGCATATAGAACGGTTGGCAATAAAAATCCAAATTATTGTTGAATACGGTAAACGTTGAACGACTGTCGCCCCACAACCATTAATTCATGTCATGTTGGCTGAATGCTGACCAATTTACACGGAACCATATACAATGGTTCAACAATATCATCAGTTCGATTGCAAAACGAAATAATCTCGCGACTTATAAAGGGAATATTTTTCCAACTTTCCTACACTTTTATAGACAAATCCCTCAAACGAAATTGTTCCACTACTCAATCAACTTTAACCACCATAAAATTTACAAAAGAACCTTGACTAATTAAAATTTCACTAGATTGTGTTTCTGATTAGCCTTATCCAAGAACGTCCACCTGATTGAACGGTTGAACGGCTTGCACTTGGGTTTCCTCTTTTTTTTTCGTTTTGTCCACGTTTCTTTGCCTAATTCTTTTAATGACACTCAGAATTTTAAATTAAAAATGATGCTATGACAGAAACAAACACATAAACAATTCTTTTCTATTTTTCGTTTTAACTTTCTTGTTCAATTTAACAAAGAATTTTAGTTGAATTAAGCTAAATATAACCGATCTCATCATTATTATTATTCATTTATTTCGGCTCAATTTACATAATGGTGCTATGACAGAAACAAACACATAAACAATTCTTTTCTATTTTTCGTTTTAATTTTTTTGTTCAATTTAACAAAGAATTTAAGTAGAATTAAGCTAAATATAACCGATCACATAATTTTTTTAGTTACCTTTTTTTTGGTATTAACACTATAACAGTCATTCAATAAGTCCGTAGGATAAGTAAGAAAAAAACAACCTTTTGACAAAACTCGATTTTTTTATTCAAAACTTTATTATATCGATTTTTTTATTCAACATAGTTGCCTTCGAGGGCGATACAACGAGTATAGCGATTTTCCAACTTTTCTATACCACTTTTATAGTACGATTTCTCCTTCTCGTCAAAATAGGCCTCAGTTTCAGCGATTACTTCATCATTGGACCTAAATTTCTTTCCAGCAAGCATTCTCTTGAGATCTGAAAACAGGAAAAAGTCGCTGGGGGCTAAATTTGGAGAATATGGTGGGTGGGTAAGCAATTCAAAGCCCAATTCATTCAATTTTGCCATCGTTTTCATCGATCTGTGACACGGTGCATTATCTTGGTGAAACAACACTTTTTTCTTTTGCAAATGTGGCCGTTTCTTTGCGATTTCAGCCTTCAATCGATCCAAAAGTTCACAGTAATACTCGCTGTTGATGGTGGTTCCTTTTTGGAGATAGTCGATGAATATTATTCCGTTCGTATCCCAAAATACAGACGCCATCACCTTACCGGCCGACTGTTGCGTCTTTGCTCGCTTTGGATTCGGTTCATCGACTGCTGTCCACTCAGCTGACTGTCTTTTGGATTCTGGTGTGTAATTGTGAAGCCATGTCTCATCCATTGTCACATATCTACGATAGAATTCCCTTTTATTGCGGTTTAACAGTGCCAAAGACTCCTCCGAAGCATCGATTCGTTGTTGTTTTTGGTCGACTGTGAGCTCACGCGGCACCCAATTTGCACAGAGCTTTCGCATACCCAAATGTTCATGTAAAATGGTAAAAACACTACCATCTGCTACCTTTACAATGTCAGCTATTTCGTGCACCTTCAATTTGCGATCGTTCATAACCAATTTGTGGATTTTTTTTATGTTTTCTGGAATAACAGCCTCATTTTGGCGTCCACTGCGCTCTGCATCTTTTGTGCTGGTACGACCACATTTAAATTCAGCCATCCACTTCTCTACCATTTGTCTCGATGGAGCAGAGTTTGGATAATGTTTATCAAGCCATTGTTTGGTTTCCACTGTATTTTTTTTCATCAAAAAGCAATGCTTTATTAAAATTCGAAATTCACTTTTTTCCATTTTTTTCCAAAAACAAAAGTTGCTTCACACAAAATGCTATAACTCACGAATAAATAGTCAGATTGCTGTCAAATTTATACACGTATCGTTTGAAGGTTAGTTCTAAATAAAAATCATATGGAAAAAATTCTAGTAACGCCATCTATGTGTCATCCTACGGACTTATTGAATGACTTTAAACACACAAATTGTACTAACTATTATTAATTACCATCATTGAATAAATATATAAGGAAGTATCGCTACGTGTACGTACACAAATGATCAGTGAAGTATTTTTTAAAAGAAGAAAGCAAAGAAATTCGCCGAGCACCCATCTGGCTCACGTAGTTTCTTTAAGGCCGTTAAATCAGTCCAGAGCAATTTTACTCGATCCTCTATTCCAACCTTAGTTCTGAATGACATTCCCGTGAGCGACTCGAAAGAGAAGGCGGATCTTTTGGGTCGTATTTTCGCAGAAAACTCAAACATAGTTGAACCCCCCATTCTCCTACACTCATTCCCCCAGTTGTAACGAAAATGAAACCAATTATTTTTCGTTGCAATATTGTACGGAAAATGCTTCTTTCTATCAATATCAACAAATCTGCTGGCCCCGACGGTATTCCACCCCTCATTCTTAAAAACTTTGCTAGGCAACTAGCTCCAATTTTAACAAAAATTTTCTATTTATCTTATAAAACCGGAATATTTCCCGATTCTTGGAAGCTGGCCAGCGTTCAACCCATATCAAAGAAAGGCAGTAAGATAGACCCTAACAATTATAGACCAATTGCAATTCTGTCGGTTTTAGCTAAATTATTTGAAAAATATGTTAACTACGATTTAATAGATTATTTGGAGATGTCGCGAATTATTGATGATAAACAGTATGGTTTTCGTAGAAGTCATGCAACAGGTGATCTGTTAGCCTACGTATCCCATCTCTGGAACAAATCCCTGGAAAACCATGGTGAAACATTCAGCATTTCACTTGACATTTCTAAAGCATTTTATAAAGTGTGGCATAAAAATCTCATAACTAAATAAAAATCTTATGGCATAGACCATCTTACTGTCTCGTGGATTCATAGTTTTCTTACAAGTCGCCAATTTCATGTTAATTTAGATGGTATCACATCCAATATTTTCACAACCAATGCTGGGGTTCCCCAAGGTTCTGCACTCTCACCAACCTTGTTTCTTCTATACATTAATGATTTACTTATTTCCACAGTGCACCCAATCCATAGTTTTGCTGATGACAGCACATTGCATGCATCACATGCATCTCCCAAATTTCGATCTCATACTGCAGTGACCACTGATAGAGAGCTGCTAATTGATTCTATCAACAAAGACCTGGATCGTATAATGGAATGGGGCGATCGTAATCTTGTTTCATTTAATCCAACCAAAACCAAACTGCCGTCTTTCACGAATAGAGCGACATACAAATTTCCCTATTAAGATAACCATGAGGAACTGCGCGAGGTTGAATCAGTTAGACTTCTTGGAGTTGATATTCAAAATAACCTGAAATGGAATAAACATGTGTTCAACCTCGCTAAATCTGCAATGCAACAATTAGGATTCTTGAGTCAATGTAAAAAGTATTTCAATCCCGAGCAAATTTTGATAAAAAATGTTAAAAAACAATTTAGTATACATTTTTAATATATTTACAATAAGTTTGTGTCACAAAATTAATTATTTTCTAATTTAATTTTACAATTATGTCGTTTTCTTTTTACCAAAAAATTGCTCTAAACACGCCCCTTTTCGATCTAGATCGATTTTTTTTGACATTACGTATTCTATTTGACAAAAAAAAGCACTCTTTTTACTCTGAAAATAAATCTAGATTTTTTCGTAGAGCAAGTTGTAAATACAATAGAGTTGCACAAATACATTTACACATCTCTCAAAATTTGTAAACAAACAAGACGCCATTTAGTTATTATTATTTTTTTTAAGTGAAATAGTTATTGTTTAAATAAATCTTATGTTTAAATCGTGTTTTAAATTAAAAACTAATGCAAATTATTTAATTAAATACAATTAATTACTAAAACATTAAATGACAGTTCACAAACACAACTACAAAACTAGATCGAATTTTGTCATATTCTTTTTATGAAAAAAAAATCACTTTTTCTGCTCTGGCAAAAAGAAAACGACATTAATTTCTCAAATGTATGGTTGCCACAACGTATAAACAATTTTGTTAGACACGCCCATTCACAGGGATTGTATAAAGTCATTGTTTGTTATGAAAAGTTTGTGTAAAAAATATGAATTTGAATATGATTTAAATTTTAAACGGATTTGATCTAGAATTTTTAATAGTGAAATATATTGCTCAAACATATATAACCATAAGGATTTTCAATTTAACTACGATGTTTATAATTTTTTAAAAAATGAATGAAAAAGCACCTTATTCTTGTTTACTAAGTTTTATTATTTTTTATTTTTTACTATATACGCATTTCGAAAGCTATGCTTTCATCATCTGTAGTATATAAAAACTAAATTTTTAAAGTAAGTTCATTGAATAAATATCTAAGAAAGAGTGATTAGACTTTTTGTGTGAAGCATCTAAATTGTAGTATTGGTGCGTTTGAGGGTGTTTGTATTTAATCGTAGGGTGGTACTGTGTATAATAAAATGTATAAACATCGTAGTTAAATTGAAAATCCTTATGTTTGAGCAATATATTTTACTATTAAAAATAATAGATCAAATCCGTTTAAAATTTAAATTATATTCAAATTCATATTTTTTACACACACTTTTCATAACAAACAATAACTTTATTCAATCCCTGTGAATGGGTGTGTATAACAAAATTGTTTATACGTGTGGTAACTTTACATTTGAGAAATTAAATGTAAAATTAAATTAGAAAATAATTAATTTTGTGACACAAACTTATTGTAAATATATTAAAAATATATGCTAAATTGTTTTTTAACATTTTTTATCAAAATATCCTTACCTAATATATGTAATTTTAGCAGCAAAATGCTATGTAGTTTTGATATTTTTTTAAAATGTTTTGATGCAGTACGCCATTTTTATGAATAAATAGCTATATAAACACAATTAATTGTTGTGAAAAAAACAATTTAAATACTAATTTGTATAAAATTTAATTACAATTCTGTCTTTTAAGAACAAAATACAGAAAAAACTCTTTAGTTAGTTTTAAAATACGACGTAAACAAATGAAAAGGCATTGACAGAAAGTGGTAACCCAACGAACACATTAAAAAAACTGCTTCACCGATTATTTGTGTAGTTACACGTAGCGATACTTCCTTATATATTTATTCAATGAGTAAGATACATTCCATTATATACATATCGGTGGCTTAATAAAAACCATTTTTAAAATTAATAATCTAACTACAGAAAAATATATAAAATGAATGAATCTCTTTGTTTATACATTTTATTGTTAGTTTATTAGTCGAAGTATGGTTAAACATAAATTAAGTTAAGTTTATTTGGTCAATATGTAGGAACAATCATCTTTTAAAGTGGGTTTAAAGGTATTTTGGAGTATTTTCAACCTATGTCAATTTCGTTATACTAAACGAATGAACTTATGTTAAAATTTTTGTATTGACCAAAAGTTCATTAAAACACAATAGTCGCGTTTTTTCTTCGGACAACTGTCCGCGACAGCGATTGTTTTATTTATATTTTTTCGTTCAAATTAAAATTATTTCAATTTTGATTGCATAAATATGAAATATTTATCGTTTATCCATCCATTTTAATTAATCTCTTTAAAATAAATTGGCAAATTAAATTTATTTTTACCAGTTCGCAACAAATCTTGTGTTTTATCGAGTGCAGTTCAGAACAGCTGAGGGAAATAAACAATGGGACATTTTTAGTACTATTTTTGAAATTAACACTATCTTCATGTATGTTTATTTTTAGATGTCAAAAACATTACATATATGTACAAAACAAAAATTAAATTTAATCGGTTTTTATAATTTAAAACAAATAAAAAATCTCTTTAAATATAGAGCTGCGCCTTAAAACTCTTGCATCATGGTAGGAACCAGGTTCCCCACAATACACATCAATTAATCTTTTTTTAGCCACTACAATTACTTGCATTAGGATGCTAAAATATTTCTTCCGGTTATAGTAATATGCTATTCTCATGTGGCATTTTAATTTTTATGTGAGTGCCATCAATTATTCCTATTATATTTGGAATTTTTTTCATTTCCCCAAATTTTGCCGAAATTAAATTTGTCTCCTCCAATGAAGGCCGTAAATATTCTCGACCTATAAATTTACTTATATTATAGCATTGTTCGAATCTCGACGTTTAAATATAAAATATATCACTCTTCATGAAATAAACAAATATAACACAAGCGTAAACAAACATTAATGGCGATTGTCAAATATTCACTTGAAGTTAGCTACAATTTAGTTCTAAAAATTTCCCTGTATTTTACCAATATTTTTCTAGTCGCGTTTTATCTTCGAACTGGCTGTCCAGTAGCCTGATTCCGATATTTCCCGGGGAATAGGGAATAAAAATTTTATAGCAGTTTTTTATTTTTTCCCCTAAAGTGTATTCCGTCAATTGGGAAAAATGTTTGTTGGGAAAAATTTATTCCCCATAATTCAAATTTTTGACATTTATCTTCCATACCTATTTTGTAAAATTATTTATGTGGGAACAGGGAAAAGGTTTGAAAATAAATTGTTTCGTTAATAATTTTTTTTATAATAACATATTTTATTTAAATTTCAGATTTTAAATGCTAATATGTTAACAAATGCTAATATGTCAACACGCGTAAGTTTAAATTAAATAACACATTTGTTATTTAACATATTTTTATAATAATATTTTTCCTAATATAGGGAAAAAGTTTCACCAAGGAGCAGAAATTGCTGTTAATTGCATTAATGGAAAACAATATCGATTTGGCGAATGATCGGTAGGTATCAATAGACAATACGTATTGTTTAGGTTATTGTTGCCTCATTATAGAATGTATGTACATATTTGGTTCATGTATATTATAATAATATTTAATTTATTAATATTTATTTTTTATATAATACGACAACTAGGTCGCTCTATGAAATTGCATTGTAATTAAATTTTATAAGAAAGCAATTATAACATAATCACTCTGCAATTCTTTCAATCTCTCTTGTTCAGAGTTCAACCCGAAATTTGAACATCTTAAAACTAAAGATTGACAAATTTGACATTCTATTATTGAAAAATCAATAGTAGTTGAATGCTAAATGTGTGAAAACAACACATTAATTTTTACATGTATGTAAAATAATTTTAAACACCTTGAATGATTCTAGATTTGAAAGTATGGACGGAAAAGGTGATTTGAGAGGTGGAAAAGTATAGAGTTCCAATTGAACGCCATAGGTGGAGCCCGCAAAGATGCCCAGAAATGGAGGAGGACATGGATTGATATTAAGTAATGTTATGCCCGATTTATAGTCGTTCAGTTGATGCTTAACGTTAACTCAAATTTATCCGTAACATAAAACACTACAAAATTTTGATTTATAGCCGTTAAAAAATTACACGTTGTTCGACGTTTAATTTTTCATTAATTTTGGGTTTCAATTCAATTTCATAAATAAATCACTTCCTTAAAAGTCAAAAACTAATTTTAAAATAATGAAATTCAAATTATTAATTTAATACAAAATTTAAAATAAAGATTTCACAGCAATTTCATGCCAAAATTTAACTTTAATGTCGCTCGTTTTATATCCTTTACATTTCTTAACAATTTATGGACACTTTAATTAAATTTAAGATTTCTTCAGTTTTTATTTGGTTTTATACTAAACATCAAAACATTCTTAACCATATCTTTAAGATAAAAGTAAATGAACTTTAAGTTATTACCGACTATGTATAAATGTTATACTTCATTTTCATACATACCGAGGCAACTTGTATTTTATATAAATCAATTTTAAAAAACATTTAAATAAAATATATATACTGCGGTACGTAATATTTGTATTTTGTAGAAAATATGTAAGGGCTCAATGGACTAGCTTGAAAGAACATGACAATAAAACCGGGCTAGGAACTGAAGATTCCCGAAAAAGGCCGTTCCAATTAACAGCACTCGATCAACGAGTACTAAATATTATTTCAAAGGAAGCTTGTGAAGGGTCGAATAATGAGGAAGTAGGTTTTGGACCACCATCGGAAGAGGTAAAATTTCATATCAAAATAATTAGGTATAAATTCAATATAAAATTTTACCTTTTGTAATGTGCGTCATCTTGAAATTTTTGAAACAATTTTAATCAATATATAAAGAGGGGAGAGGAAATTTATTATAAATTTTCTATAATTTTCATAGAATTTCTGTAATAATTTAATTTTTCTATTATATTCCTCAAATAATACATACAATATTCCAATAAATATATATATATATATATATATATATGTATATATATATATATATATATATATATATATATATATATATATATATATATATATATATATATATATATATATCTGTAGGTGGGAGGTAAACTACACCAAGTCACATTTTTAAAATTTTACAGGAAAGCCAAAAAACTGTTTGCAAATGGACCATTTACTATGGACTTGGACTATTTAAAATTGTTCTATCTCGAAAACTACACTAGTAACCTCTCTGTAGAGAACAAAATCTTGATTCTAACAATATAAAAAAACGTATTTTGAAAAAATTGGACTTGGTGTAGTTTACCTCCCACCTACAGATATATATATATATATATATATATATATATATATATATATATATAAACACATATATATACATATATATAAATATATATATATATATATATATATATATATATATATATATATATATATATATATATATATATATATATAAACACATATATATACATATATATAAATATATATATATATATATATATATATATATATATATATATATATATATATATATATATATATATATATATATATATATATAAATATATATATATATATATATATATATATATATATATATATATATATATATATATATATATATATATATATATATATATATATATATATATATATATATATATATATATATATATATATATATATATATATATATATATATATATATATATATATATATATAAATATATATATATATATATATATATATATATATATATATATATATATATATATATATATATATATATACATATATATATATATATATATATATATATATATATATATATATATATATATATATATACCCAAGTAGCAATTTTTAGTTCCTTATAAGTTATAAAACAGATTTGAAACCTCAGTGTAAAAACCAAATAGTTTTCAAATTCGTTCCGTAAACTTCACGAAATCCTTTCCAAACCGTGTTGAAAACCATGTTTGATCGCGATCCTTGAAACTTTGCAGTGTTATGACCACCGTTTAAACATGGATTTAGACTAGAGGAAAAAAACCAAAAAGGTTTTTTGCAAATGCTCAGAAATAGTTCCTAAACGGTATCGAAAAGACCAAAAAGTTTTGTTACTGTTCAAAAACAGTATTTTAATGATAAGTGAAAGTCCAAATAGTTGTTTGTGATGGTTTTGAAACCGTTTTTAAAAGGTGTGAAAGAATCCTTGGTGTGAAAAAGTTATTATTTAACCGGTTATGACACCAAGCTGAAAACCCATTCTAATCGGGTATTATTGGAACATATCTGAAACAGATCTTTCTTGATTTTTATTCCTATAGTTTTTTTTCAAACGTTTTGTGCTTTAAAGTTAAAAATGTAAACAACCAAATAATACAAATAAAACACTGCATCGTACTTTTCAATAAATTCAATTTTTTTAATTTCAAGTATAAAAATAAATACAAACAAATTTAAACAAATATAAACAAACAGTTTCTTAGAAAAAAGTACGAAATCGTAAAAAAAATATATATCTTTATTTTAATTGGCAGATAATTTTTCTGCTACCCAATTTAATCGGGTACTGGCCGATTTTAAATATTCCTTTAAAAAATTTTTGACCTCGTGATCGGTATAGCCACTAAATTTTGTTCTCACTGCCATCATAATTATGTTTTGAATTTCAACATATGGTAAAAAAGGTTTTTTGACCATAGTTCCCCCCCAGCAATTCATAACAAGCACAGTATCCAAAATTAACTGCTTAGTTACTATACGCGCACAATTTAGTTTGGTCCTCCAAACGTGGACATATATGCAATCTAAAAAACAAAATATGATTAAAATTGCTTGCAATTTTCAATCGACAACATGTATAATAAACATAGACACCATACTATAATGAATAAAGTTCACATAAACTAAGTAGAAAGTGATAACTATATACTCTATAATTCTATACTGTCATAGTTTTAACAATAGCAGAAAACTCGCCACAAATTCAATAATATATTTTTTCTAAATAATATTGCATGAACTCACCATTCTCTGTTTAAAATCTGGATCTGACTTCAGTTTCATTTCAAAATTTTCTAAATTTTCGGCTGTACTAATTGGTAGTTCTATATCACTTATAGGTTTGATATGTGGTGCATCTTTTGATTCGACAATTGGAATTTTTTCAGCAAGCAAATCAATTGCTGCTTTCAACGGAACTGTTTGCTCCGTAAATAATTTTACAACACTATCTAATTTTTGGTTTAAATAGTTATAATCTATAAATTTAACAAAATTAGTTATTAAGTATTAAGACAAAACGACATGATGCAGCTGTACCTGGATATTGTACAAATCCCGAATAAGTGGGACTATGCTTTGCTGTATTACAATTATAATTTATAGAACGTGAGTTAGCTAAAGTTGTGATCCCAACATCTTTAACGAATGCCCTACTTTCAGCATCCATGTATAGATACATTAAAGATGATGGAGGTGAAACGTTATTCATTTCACTTTTCTCGCATATTGCGCTCTCCGCCCCAGGGAATAAAACGTGATAAATATGAAACGTTTAGACTTAGGCATTCCAACGAATATATAATGTAAAGATTAGTAGTTAATAAAAATAAAAGTTACATAAAGAAATGTACAAACCTCGATATATTTTCACTTATAATTTTCACCAAATATTATAACAAATAAAAATAAGTAGTAGCACTTTTAAATATCATTCACGTACACTTTAAATTAAAACTAAATAAATTTTGAACAATAAATTACTAATTTTGTTTTGGTAACTGATCACTGATCACTGAAAATCACAAATGAAATTGAAAAACTATAGTAGGTATTGTTTTACATTATTTTCAATTTCTCATCAATTTACAGTTATTCAAAAATAGGCCTTAAAATTCACACAAAAACTAATTTGTTTTTATTTGGTTTCAAAAAAACGGTTGTGGAACCATTAAAAAATCATATTTACAATTCCTTAGCTAATCGGTTTGGATAAATTTCGCAAAAACTAATTTGTTTTCATTTAGTTTCAAAATAGTATATTAAGAAACTAGTTTCATAATCGACGATTTTATCGCACGCAATCTGTTTAGAAAACGACCCGCGCAGCGGGGAGTTTTCTAAAGGATAAGTGCGATAAAACGTCTTATGAAACGAGTTTT
>CAVNZG010001038.1:0-118177 GCA_963693315.1 Diogma glabrata
CAGCTGAACAGAGGTTTAAAACACTATAACACCACAAACTTAAATATTGAAAGATTATTGGTCTCTTAGTCTGATGTTTTCAGGTTCACACTCAAATCACTTATGAAAACATCAACCGACCGCCACGCTAAATAGTTCTATGCTTAAAGAATTAATTGTATCAATATGATAAATTATAATGTATTTAAAGAATATTCTTTAATTTAATGAACATTTATTCTATGCGCATATTCTTTTTAAAGAATATTAATAATTTGTATTAAGGTTTTTAATATTGAACATATTTATTAAATAGAAAGACTTTTAGAAAATAATTAATATTCGTTATTCTTTATTTAAAATGATAAATCTTTTGCAACTAATTATGAAAATTTGTCAAATAAATGTAACATTCATTATTATCAAAAGTGCTTAACTAAACAGATAAAAAACGATTGTTATATTAACGACTATTAATAAAATATCTAATGAAATGTTGATGAATTTTACGCGCTCATAAGAAAATTCGTTAAAGAAACACCAACTTACAGTAATATTGAAATAATTATTTAATTAAATGAATTGTCTTGAGTTAAAATGAAATTCATAAAGAGTCCAACATTAATTTAAAAAATATTGCTGCGTATTAACAAATTATCATTAAAGTAAAAAACAATTCTTACATATAAATAAGTTGTTAATCAAATTTTTAAGGAAATTGTCAGCGTTAATAGAATACAAGTTTTTTTCTCAGTGTATATATATATATATATCCGATCCGAAACACGTAAAATGTGAATTGTAGTTTTTTTCTGAGAAACTTCAAACCATTCCTTTGAATTGAAAATATTCCAATTACTTCTTTACTTACTTGAGTTTAATTGATCTCAAAAATCCAAAATAAATTTAAATTCCCTTAATCTAGTCTAATGTTAATACATATAGGACTACAAATTGACCAAGTGTCAGGCATTGATTTCACATTGATTGGAAACAATCAATAATGACTATACAATCGTGACTTAGGATGTTAATTAGAATAGAAATGTTCCCCATTCTATGAATTGACACAAAGTATTGTCTAGAAATTTAATGCGAAAAATCCCATATAATGTAAAAGCATTTCCATAATATGGAGTCTAATGACAGTGGAAAAATTCAACTTAAGTAAAAAATAATTAAGTGATGAAGAAGTTTCAACTTTGAAATTGTCATCGCCTCAACGGCGTAATCGATAGCGTGTCTGCCCAAAGATTCGAGCCGGGCACTGACGAGGGTAGGTTCGTATCCGATCCGAAACACGTAAAATGTGAATTGTAGTTTTTTTCTGAGAAACTTCAAACCATACCTTTGAATTGAAAATATTCCAATTACTTCTTTACTTACTTGAGTTTAATTGATCTCAAAAATCCAAAAAATATATATATATATATATATATATATATATATATATATATATATATATATATATATATATATATATATATATATATATATATATATATATATATATATATATATATTTATATATATATATATATATATATATATATATATATATATATATATATATATATATATATATATATATACACTACTATATATATATATATATATATATATATACTACTCTATATATAGATACTAGGACTCAGTGAAGTAAGATGGAAAAACAGTGGAGAGCTAACAACAAGCGAAGGAAATTATATGATGTTCTCTGGTAAATCCAACACACACGAACAAGGCGTAGCAATATTAACAACACCTAACGCAAAGAAAGCACTTCTCGAATGGAAACCAATCAGTAGCAGAATAATAACAGCAAGATTCCAATCGAAAATTAGAAATACAACGATCATACAGTGCTATGCACCTACCGAAGAAGCTGATGATGCGACAAAAGATGAATTCTACGAACAGCTCCAAGCAACACTGGCTAGTGCAAACCGAAATGACATCAAAATAATACTAGGTGATTTCAATGATAAAATTGGAACCGACAACACCGGAATGGAATCAGTCATGGGCAAAAATGCACTAGAATCAACACGTAACAATAATGGAGATAGGCTCATCGATTGTTGTGTCACAAATCAACTATTCATAGGAGGCAGCAAGTTCCCACACAAGAACATACATAAATACACTTGGACATCACCAAATGGAAGAACCAAGAATCAAATTGATCACGTACTGGTGAATAAGAAGTTTCTATCGTCACTACAAGACGTCAGAGCAAAGCGAGGAGCAGACATACACAGCGACCATCAACTGGTAATTGCAACATTCAAAATTAAACCAGCCGCTGTAAAACACAACAAGTCATGTCAGAGGAAATTTAACATCAACAGATTGAGCGACAAAAATACAAATAACATCTTCAAAGAATCGCTCCAGCTCAATCTACCAAACAACGAAACCACCAGCATTGATGAAAAATGGGAACAAGTTAAAGAAGCTTACGTCAAAACTGCTACAGATGTGCTTGGATACCAAGACAAATCACGGAAACCATGGATTAGCGATGATACCTGGAAGAAAATTGAAGAGCGTCGTCAGCTCAAGTTGCAATTGTGTCACCAGAACACAACCGAGATCCGCAGCAAATATGAAAGTACAGCAAAACAAGTTAAAAAGATGGCAAGGAATGATCGCAGAAGATATACAGAAAGCATTCTCAAGACTGCAGAAACAGCAGCAGCTAATAGAAATATGCGCACACTACACAAATGCGTGAGAAAGGTCACCAACAAATATACAAACACTCCACCAATAAAGGATGAATGTGGTCAAACTCCCACAACACATGAACAGCAGCTAAATAGATGGAAAGAATACTTCGAAGACAACTGCCACTAACATGAAGATAACTTGCAGTCTCCGGATGACAACAATAACGAAACTATCAGCACCCATCCACCAACGGAACGGGAAGTTAGAGATGCCATACAGAAACTCAAGAATAACAAATCTGCTGGTACAGACAATATATCAGCAGAATTACTCAAAGCAGATGTAAACACAACAGCAGAAGCTCTAACACCACTATTAGCTGATGTATGGAACGAAGGGAAAATACCAACCAAATGGAAAGAAGGTTTAACCATAACAATCCCAAAGAAAGGTGATCTAAGAGAATGCAAAAATTGGAGAGGTATATCTCTGCTCAACACAATAATGAAAATACTAGCGATGATCATTCTCGAAAGAATATCTCCATCAATTAACATGAAACTAAGAAACGAACAAGCCGGCTTTAGACCAGGAAGAAGCTGTACCGATCATATCAACACAATCCGTATCATCATAGAGCAATCAAACGAATGGAATTCACCATTGTATCTCCTCTTCGTGGACTTCGAACGCGCATTCGACTCAATTAACAGAAGCGCGATATGGAAGACACTTTGTGAAATGGGCGTCCCGAAGAAAATAGTTGATCTAATCAAAGAAATGTATCGGGATGCTGGAAACAGAATACAATACAAAGGACAGCAAAGTGATAAATACTACAACCACCGAGGAGTGAGACAAGACTGTGTACTATCCCCGCTACTATTCCTGATAGTCCTAGATAGTATCATGTGAAAGCTCGATCATGCAAGTCCAAATGGAATCCAATGGAACACAACAAACCGGCTCAATGATCTAGACTACGCAGATGACATCTGTCTACTTACACACACACATTCGGACATGCAGCAAAAAATACAGAAGCTATCAGCCCTTGCACATGAAGTCGGTCTAAACATTAATATCAGGAAAACAAAGCCTATGAGATTGAACACCAAAACGATCACACCAATTACCATCAACAATACACAAGTGGATGAAGTCGACAAATTTGTGTACCTTGGTTGTACTGTAGCAAAAACTGGCGGGACTGAAGAAGATATCAGTCAGCGTATTAACAAAGCTAGAAATACGTTCAATATGCTTCACAAGATCTGGTATGCATCCGTCCTGTCAAGAAAGACTAAGCTACGAATGTTCAATGCATGTGTCAAGCCAGTACTGCTGTATGGGTGTGAAACGTGGAAACACACAAAGAAGATCACAAATCAACTACAGGTGTTTGTGAACAAATGCCTGAGAAGACTGATCAAATGCTTCTGGCCGAACACCATCAGTAACCAGGAACTTCTACGACAGACAGAACAGTTAGACATTGAGTCCGAGATAAAACAAAGGAAATGGAGATGGACATACACTGAGGAAACCAGCTAAAGATATAACAAGGATGTCCCTAGAGTGGAATCCACAAGGTAAAATGAGAGTTGGAAGACCACCCATGACGTGGAAGAAAACGGTGCTAGCTGAAGCAAAACAAATCGGCAAGACATGGGGTGAACTGAAAGCGATTGCCCCGAACAGAGTCAGATGGTCCAGTCTAGTAGACGCCCTATGCTCCTAAATGGAGATTAAGGAAAAAAAATATATATATATATATATATATATATATATATATATATATATATATATATATATATATATATATATATATATATATATATATATATATATATATATATATATATATATGTATTTCCTAATTAATGAAAAAAAAACGTATCATCTCCTCGAAACTAATTTCAATTGTCCGTGTAGCAGTTTTAATTTTGCAGTTTCAAATTAATGAACTGGTTCGATTTCTCGTTCAATTAAAAATGATCAAATTCTTGATGGGTTTTTGTGAACAATCAATTTTGTGAACAATACAAAAAATACCAATGGTCAAATTCTGTTTTCTTCCAAATTATTGCTCAAAACTCAGAAACATTAGAAATATTTAATTTGTATGCAACAAAGAAATAAAAATGTTCAAATGTTAAAATCGCTTCTATCTATTTCAAATTTCGAATGTCTCAACAAACTTGCTAGATTCACAACTGGTCTGCTGTCAATTTAACGCTACTAGCCAGTTAAAATGTCTTTTCAACATCAAGTGACAGTTCGAATAAATGACGTTTATAATTTAGTAAGAAATAAACAATATATTGTTACGATTACAGAAAAATCTAGACGATTATGGTTACTTCCAGGAAAATCAAATCAACAAAATACTGCAACATATTAATGAAATTAATAGTGTTGTTGTTGTGCTTCTTAGAACTTGGGTCGACAATGAATAAAATTGAATGATTTTATGAATCAATTCAACGTGACGTAAAATAATCGAATATTCTAATATTTTCTCAAGGTTTCTAAAAAGTGACCTCGAATTTTCTAGAGATTAAGCAGAATGTATATAAGCAATCGCTTTTTGTAGAATAGTTTTTAGTTTTATTTTAAGCCTGCGATAGTGAAGTGAAAATTATAAAAGTGATATTTAAAATTAGTTTTTGTTGATAAAGTTTAAAGTGTTATTAAGTAGAAATAATTTGTGTATTATTTTGAACGTTGTATTACTTGAAATTTCTACAATCAACCGTTGGAGTTTCTGAAGCTGTTGAAAGAATATTCTAGCTACGAATATTGTTTGCTGTATTGTTTTCCTGTTGTTGTGAAACAATTAAGGTGTTGAATACTTAATGAATACCTGGTGTGTTTACTAACTAATCAGTGGTCGAACTCAGAAAGAGATTGGGAATTACGTTTATCGAATTGAGAGTAAGGCCAATTCGAAATAAGGTTAGAAAAACGTAACATTGGTGACATCGGCGGATTAGTTAGTTATTAATAATGGTTTTATTAAGTAAATTGAAGGTTCCTGAGTTGAAAAAGGAGCTAGAAAAACGTGGATTGGCAACAACCGGCAACAAAACTGAATTGACGCTACGGCTTCTAGAAATTATGGAAGCTAGTGGAGTAGTTGTGGAAAGTTACCAGTTTGGAGTGATTAGTACAAATAATGATCTAGTGGCAGCTGATGAGGAGAAAAGTTTTGTTGCAGAAACAACAACAACATTACCATCTGGAAACTGCAATTTTATGCAGTTAATGGCTATGATGCAACAGATGAGTTTGAACATGAGTCAACAGATGGTTTCCAATAAAGAAGAAATAAATCAGCACTTAAATACAGTAAATTTGAACATGAATCAAAAACTGGATGATGTAAATACAAATGTGGTTGCTACCAAGGAAGAAATCAGTAGTAACATCAATCAACAGCTGGAAACAGTCAACAATAACATGGCTGTTAATAAGGAAGAGATTGCTGCAACACTTGCTGCAAATAAATATGAGATGAACCAGCAAATAAATGAGTTGAAAATTGGAATACATCAACATTTGGATGAGAAATTTCAACAAATGTCAACGGAATTCAATGTTAAAGTGGAGAAGATGCAAAGTGAAAATCATGATTTGGAGCATAAAGTTTTAACTAAAGTTAACGATTTTGAGAAGAGGTTATAAGATGTTGAAATAGTTAAGGTTTCTTCACATGTGGTACACCAAGTAGCAAATATTAAACTAAAGCCACCATCATATGACGGTACCACATCTTTCGGAATATTCTAATTTTAGTTCGAGACTGCAGCAGAGCAAACTGTTTGGAGCAGTGAAAATCGTCTAGCTGCATTATTAATTGCGCTTATGGAATCAGCTGAAACATTACAGACGGTACCGAAAAACGACCGTAGAAGTTATTCAGAGGTGATGAATGCATTTTAACGTAAATATGGCAGCGACCATAAAAAGGAGTTATACAGGATCGAGTTAAAAGGTCGCTTGCAGCGGAGTGGAGAAAGCCTCCAGGATTATTCATCGGCAGTGCAGCGGCTTGTTCATCTAGCACACTCAAATACTCCACCGTATTTTATGGAGAAAATGAAGATCGAGGTCTTCATTGATAGAATCATGAAGCAGTCGCATACGCAATGCAATATGAGATGGTACAGAAGATGTGTTTGCCATCCGGTGGATGCAGAAAAAGGAATGTAGAAGGGAACATCAAAGGAAAAGTATTGGCACACAGAAGTGGAAGCGACATCAGATGCTGGGTATGTGATGAAGGGGGACACATGGCACGGGAGTGCAAGAAAAATGGCGAAGCAGAGAGATTGTTGTCTTCAGTGAAGAACAGAGGAGCTGAAGAAACGGAGCACGTATGGTTCAGAAACAGCAGTAGGAAACTCCTGTGCTGGATTTGTAGGAAATCGGGCCATATATCACAGGACTGCTGGAACAGGAAGCGTGAAAAATCTTCGTATCCTAATCAACGGAAGCCCGTTGAAGCTAAAACTGTGAAGCCAAGAAGTGAGGAGAATGTTAGCTACATCCAAATTTCGAGAATTGCTGTAAATGGTGAAAATTTGGGTATCAACGGACAAATAGAAAATAAAAGTTGCTTCATGATACTGGATACAAGATCAGCTCGAACATTCGTTCGCAAAGGTTTGATTGACAGCGTTTTGGAGCCATCAGATGGATTGAAACTCTAAACAGTAACTGGAGAATGGCTGAAATAGTGGCAGACATTATGGATGCAGGCATTTTGGGGATGGACTTCATGAAGGTTTCGATTTTGCATGTGGGATCCTAAAGGTTAATAATGTTCAGATGCCACTACTTGTGAATAAGGTAGAGTCATTAGATGATATTGGCAGCGATGAGAAACGATGCAGTGCAGATGAAAATTTAGAACCACCATTTTAGAACCACCAAGTAGATGAGGGAAAGAAAAGTCAACCGACGCAGACGTGTAAACAAAAGCTGAAAGTTTAAATGGAAACAAGTTTAGGTCCATAACGAAATGAGGAACGTAAATGAACTGGTTCAAATAGCTTTAAACGGAGTTGGATTGCAGCTAAAAACAAGGCAAATAGGAATAGTTCGGGGATACGCAAGAATGGAGAACTCAAGGAACAAAGAAAATGAAATCGCCCAAAGTAGTGAGAATCGAAACTCAACAAGGTAAACCGACATAGCAACAAGTTATGGTCAAGGCCTTACAAAAGGAACAAAATGACAGGAAGTAATTCTGAACAGTTCCCGAATTGATTTGGTAATACTTTGACAAAATGTGCATTTTAGTTGCGGAATAGTTTTTGTGCGATATAGAACAAGATGGTCTTCTAAGCACTCTTTTTGGAAAGCTACCTAACATCTGTAGCTGATAATCGAATTGGATGAAACTTGGAACAAAGGCAATTAGTACGGTGCACAACAGTATCCCAACTTTCGCCTTTTCACTAACAGTTAAAATGTTTGTTTTGCATTTTCTCAGTGTCTCTCCTGCCACTACAGTCTACAAAAATGAAGGGATGATGAAACTTGTGAAAATACTTTTAATTTGTGTCAGAAGATAATGAACATATTTTAGGGCAGTCCACCATACAACATCCAGTTAATAAAAAGCATAATCATCTTTCTCAAGGATAAAAGAAATAAATAAAACAGAAACAAATAATTATAAAATTATATATTAAAACTGCACATCGTTCTAAAACTCACCGCAAGTAGTAGTTCTCAAAAAATCTAATGCTAATAAAAAAGTAGAGCCTAGTTGTCAATTTTTGATCTCTTAACAACGTCAACCACACAATCCGCATAGATTCTAAAAAAATAAAATTTAATATTTATTGTGAAAATCATCAAAGCATTTCCAAGTAAGACACAAATAAATAAATAAATAAATCGTTTTGTGTTTTCGATTTTCTTGCATATACAATGATTGTTTTCCTATGTCAAATGACATATCGTGAGGGATGAAGCGTTTAATGAATTGCACTGAGCATTTAAGTCGTCGTCATGGGACTATACTTTCAAAGGTCGAATAAAGCCATAGAACAGTCAATTACTAAGAGTTCTAGGCCGTAAAGCACCCACACGAATAGACTGAAATATAAGAAGTAAAAAATAATTATTTGGATTGGCGTTACTGACCTTTTTATGTCCCTTTGCAATGAAGGTAGCGTAACACACTTTCGCATTCTTAAATTGACTTCTCCCCTTAGAGAGAACTATTATTAAAAGTAAATAATTATCAGACCAAAAGATATTTCACATCCATAATTGTTCGAAATATATCCTTATTTTATACTCTTTTCCCTGGATAAACAAATTCCTGCATATTTTTTTAATACTGAAAAATATTACTACACAATCACAAATATTCGGTTTACAAATGTTCTTGAAATCAATATACGAGAGTGTTAAATTCAATATTATTTCTTTTAATATTTATATCTTATGCAGATATCCTTTCTGAAAATAAATATTACGAAAATAAATCTTCAACAAATTTACTAACAGCTCCAGCATATAACACAAAAGTTGTTTGTTCAATATTTTGCAATTCCTTTCCTTGGATTTACTTTGATACTCTGCTGTTGATTATTGTTAAACTCAATTCCAAATATTTTATTTAGATTTATTAAAAATATTGTTTACATTGCGTATTATCAATTTGTTTGAATTCGATAAAACACTTTTGGGATTTCACTTCCAGGAAAACGCTTTAACTTTATGTTGATTCTTATAAAATTATTTAGAATTGAAAAGCAATATTTAGCTTTTGACGTTCAAAGCTTACAAAACAATTAATTCTACAAAACAAATTTTTAATGGGATTATAATCAAAAGAAATTTAGACGGTAAATAATATCAAGTTAAATAGAGCAAGAAAAATTGGCATAATCAATATGGAATTCTGAATTAGAAGCATATTTAGCTTACACGCCGTCGTTATATATTAAACTTACAATATTTCTTAATCTTTAAGATCCAGCACAATTTTTTGTGCATTAATAATTTATATAAATCTAAACGATGTTGATTTAATATGTATGCGGCCTCACAAAAAATTACAAACGTGCTGTGCAAGCCTTTTAAATTTTTAAGAAACAAATATATTTATTGTTATTTATAAAAGTTGTAATAAAAGTTGGAAATTAATACTTAAAAGCTAGACCTTATACAAACTTTTATTATTTATGCAAATGGCTTGAAAACACATTTTACTGGTAACTTCAAACAAATCAAAAATAAAACAAAAATATATCGTTTTCTTTTAACAATAATAATAAGAAATAACAGTCATAAGCACAGGCATGGGATGGTTTGTTTGTTTTTCCATAATCATTTCCCATAATCCAGTATAAAAAATATTTTAACAAAACAAACCCAATTTTTCATTGTGATTATTTGGATTACAAATCATCATGTTAATTTTAGAATTTCATTTATTTTAGAAGTTTCTTAAGATCATTTTTTGTTACATGAATTTGTTATGATAGATTTCCTGAGTAAAAATGTTAATAAATGAAAACGAAAGATTTGCAACAACTGATAAGGTTCTTATACTTTACAGTAAAATAACATAAGCATGTTTGAAAAATATGGAACAAAACACTTATCCCAAATCCAAAAGATTTAAAATCATAGTTATGTATTTCATTAGGACAAAAAATAATGGATTTTGGGACGAGTGAGAATATCGAGGTGAAACGCGATAGCAAAAAATTACGAGTACGGAGATTAAGAGTAGCAAAATTCTCCCAAGCTCCTCAAACTGTTTATCGAAACATTCGTAAAAAATTATTTAGAGAGATATTTAATTAATTTGTAATTTCGAAACAAAAACCTTTTTTTTCTTCTGACAACAGTTGATATTATTTTAAAAGTTCGGTTTTTTATACGGAACACTATAGGTGAGAGTGAGACATGTTTTTCGATTATTTAGTGAATGTATTTTTAACTACTAAAATGTATTTTAGAACCTTGCACCACCATGTTTTTTTTAATGAAATTGAATAATATCTCACTCGACTGTGTTTTAAATGGTGCTTTTCTCCTTCTCCCCACCCGCTTTATAAATACAATCATGAATATTTTACACTCGCTATATTTTTCATTACAAAAGAAAATAAAAGCGTTTTCTAAAGGTTTTCTTTCCCCACTTAGCTTCGAACCTATTTGATAGAAAAACTTCAAAAGTCTGTTAGATCTCACGTTCCTTCTATTCCATTTCCTAATCATAAATTCTTTCCAACAAACCTTATCCAAATATATCCAAACTCGTCAAAAGGCAGCACAAGCATTTCGATTTTACACACAATTATTTTGAACAAACTAAATGATTTGCTTCATACATTTTGCAATTAATAATTTTTAATTATGATTGCAAAAATGCAAATATGTTTAAAATCAGTTTGTTGAATTTAGAATAAGCGTTATGAAAAATTACCGATTATTATATGGGTGAAAACATTCATAATTAATGTAGTAAATTTTTTGACCAATTAATAAATAATTTGATTACCACGCCTTCTATTTTTAATTTTCCCATAATAACTAAATATACAATTACTCATATGAACTAACACTCCCCTTCAAAACTAAATCCAAGCTAATTATTTTAGTCCTTAACATTTAAAAAAATAAAAATTAATAGACTCCACGTTGGACCGTCAACTGGTAAGGTGGAAAAAAACTCCCTTTGTTTTTAAACGAAAATTCCACTTCTACACTTTTCACCACGAAGGAGGTAAATTTAACATTAAGCTTCTGCATAGACAACATACTTATTTCTACAGTAAAAAATCCGAAACTGTTGAGGGTAACATTCGACCCACTGCTTAAATTCAATGCTCATGCACAACAAGTAAACTCTAGATTGAAAAACAGGAATAATGTATTGAAAGCACTAACGGGTAGTTTAAGGGATAAAAATGTCATTATAACGACTTACAAAACAAAACCAAGACCTATTATAAACAATGATGCACCCATATGAATCCATTTTTTCAAATTTTTAAAAATAAGTCAAAAACTTGCTTTCGAAAATCACAAAAAAATTGTTTTGAACAATAAAAAAATTTCCCCTTTTATATGACTCGTTAAGGTCAAAAACCACTTTTTTCAAAGTTTCCACTTTCAACCCCCTCCAAATAAAATTTTAAATGATGAGCCAACCGCTATAGTTTTCATTCACTCTACAACATTTAGTATAACCGTAATTGTTTTCTTTTTTTCTTATGTAAAGTTCGAAATTAAGAGGGAAAGGGGTTGTACAGGAAAAAATCTTCACATTTTTGAGCGTTCAAAAATTACAAAAAAAATGTTTTGAATGTTATAAAAAAATCATTTCTATTCACCTTTGATATGACAACCTTCTCCTCAAGGTCAAAAATATTTATTTTCAAAAATTTTCACCATCAACCTCCTCCAAATAACACTTAAAATGATGAGTCGGGCGACCGCTATAGTTTTCGTTCGATCTTTACAACATTCCAAATAACCGTAAATTTTTTCAAATGTTTTCTTTTGTAATGTTCGAAGCTAAGAGGGGAGGTGGAGGAAAACATTTAACGGTTTTCGTAATAACTCAAAAACTAAGCAGTCGATAATTTGTTGAATTTTTTTTTAAGTCTTTCAATATTTTTTGATTTTTCTAAATGAAACTCATTTCCTAAAAATATTTTTTGTTTTAGTATCTCATAATCTATGTCTATAAAATACAGATAAAAACAATATTTGCAATTTTTTTGCTTTCAATAGGCGTGGATAAATACATTTCATAGTTGAAGAAAAATAATAGTACACGTTGATAGCACTTATAGCTTGTGAGAAAATCGATTATGTAGAAATTCGGACGGACACCGAAGTTTCACCGATAGAGTACCGTTTTTATCTCTACAAATTACGACACCCTAAAAAAGGATGTAGAGATATCATTCGAAGTCTCGTTAATGCAAAATTTTAAGATCTTTTATATCAAAACGATATAAAAAGTGATGGGCAAGCATATACAAACTAGTACTCTGGAAAGATAAAAATTCCAATTCCTAAAATTCCAGAGTTGATTGATGGCTGTTGAATTCTTCATCTGAGGAAATTATCAGTGGTTGGTTATCTAATATAAACCCGCCTGTACTACTGAAGCCCTTATTGTAGTAATACTGGTTGAATTCTTGGATTCTTTTGTTGCTTTTTAATCGTGTAAATGGCATTTTTTGTGAATTATTCATAACTTTGTTTTATTCTTTTCATATTAATTCACTATCTAGATGAATCTCAAATCAAATCAAACATATGTATATATAATCTAAATCAAAATTAGCGTTTAATTATTTTATTTCATTTTTAATCATTTATATGTCAACAAATTTTACTAAAAAAAACTTTGATTATAATTTTTATTTTCAAGCTATCAAAATTTGACTAATTTTAATTTTACTTATGTTGCATTTATATAAATGTATTACAAACAATAAACAAAAGGAATCACACCGAATTAACACTCAAATACAAAAATTTTAAGTCACCCATTTTGTTGTCCATACCAATCCAAATCCGAAAACAAAGCTGAGTTTTAAGTGTGGTGGTCCTCAATATATATTCCTCATATATTTATCCTGTCTCCACTTCTGGAATTTTCGAATGATTAATTAGTATATCAATGATTACCTGCAATACATGAGGATATATATTCACCACAGTATGATTTAGATAAACTAGAGATGTTGATATTATATCGATATATCGAAAATGCGGTATTTTTTGCCTGATATATCGAAAATTATGAATGAAATATTTTTATTTGATAAATCGGTAGATCGATATATTAATCACGATATTTTCGATATTTTAATATGGTAGCTTTGTATAAAGAAATGAATAGAAAACGGATAAAATGTCAAAAATATAACAGTTATTTGCAACTATTATCTTGATTTTGTACATAAAGTTCTTCCCCAGACGAAATAGATACAATGTCGTCTGCAATTTATGTGGGAATAATTACAAAACCAGTGGCAATACCATAAATACATTTTTTTTTACTAAACTGACATGTTTTTCATAAACTTTTACTGCCTAATTTTTGGACTATCGATATTTTAAATATCGATATTTTTGGGTGATATATATTTGGACGATATTGATATTTATTTTTTTTAGCCGATTATATCGAAATCGATATTTTTAAAAATATCAACATCCCTAAGATAAACGTCAAAATTTTGTTATTAGTTACAAATTGTGTTCATATTTTTGTTAGCTTTCTAATTTTTATATTTCTCAATTTTACTACATATATAATATTGTATTAATGTGTAACAAACAAATCAAGGTAACAATTTCCATACCAACGAAAAAAAAAACAAATTGTTAAATGATACAATAAAATTTAAATGAGAAAATGTTTATACCGATTTGCATCAAATTAGTCATAACAATATGATTGACATACAGACTTAAATATACGCCGTTGACATATGCGAAGACCTTACATTAAGGAGAAATTATTGAATAAGCCAGAGAGAGGGAGGATTGATAAAGGATTTCAAAATTCAATTTTTACAGCTTCAAGTTTACTTATATGCATATGGGACTGCAAAAAAGGAAATTATAAGGTGGTTTTGAGTTTAATTTTACTAACCTTTTTAAGCCAAAAACTGAAAAATTATTATGTTTTGCTTATTTTTTGAGAAGTCGATAATCTTCTGGTTTTTAGCTTAAAAATTGAAGAACTTGTCTAAAATTTTCAAACTATCGTTGTTTTCCAATATGATAAATCGATTTCTTTAATTAAGGAATAATCAATTATCGAAAATAATTTTTGGCGGGATTTTGTTGATAGACAATATAAAAATTGTGCCATTGTGGATACATGTTGAAAATTGTACGAAATGAGATCAGTTGCGATTATTTATATACGATGCAGAACACTCAAAAGAAAAACTTCCAACGTCATAAATTAATCTTCATAGAAATACTTGTCTTTAGCAAATTTTTGGAACCATAAAATCGAATTAAAATATAATTTTTCCTCCTTTTACCATGTTAACATCAGTTCCTTTATTCTAAATTAAAACAACGTTAAAATAGTAATAAATATAAATTCTTTACGATGATAATGAAGTTAAAAAAATTCAACACTCTTTTAACTGAGAATAATGGACATCTTAAAACAAAAGAAATTTCTTTGATGTTAAATAGAAATTCCTTAGAAAATCGATAAATACTTTTATATATATGTTCAGACATGCTTTGAATGAAAAATACCAAGTATTTTGTTCATTGGTTGTGCGAATAAATCAACTTGCTGTGTAATGCTTAGTAAATTAACAGGATTGAATTTGCAACGAAACAAGCTAAATAGGACAGTTGGAATTACAACATTTATTTATTTTTAATTAACATAATCAAACATTCACAAGTTTTTTTTTAAATGACTTTGAAATGACATCAAAATATTTATTTTCTTTGTTAACTTTTAACCAACCATAACAACCACACTTAGAGTTGACATCAAAACAAACTTCAACATTTGAACTCAATAAATTTAAATTAGTCTTAAATTATTATTATTAGTTTTCTTCCTTAAAAAAAAAGTTTTAGTTGAAGTACACAATAATTTCCATCATTAACATTGAAATCATCATCTAATATTCGTTATTGTCGTTACATAAAGAAAATTGTCACCATTATTTTGACAACATCCTTCCATAATATCCTGTTTGATTTTCTTTTTCTTTTTTTTCTTTTTCATCTATTTGAACAAAAGTATAATAAAAAAAGAAAAACAAAGATCATTCTTCCTCGTCATTCAATTCCGTGACTATTATCATTTTCATTTAATATTTTTTTTTTGTTCGTTTGTTATCATTAAAGTTTATTTGCTAATTTTCTTAAGAGAAATAAAACAAAAAAAACGAAAATCAACAAACAAACAATCAAATAGAGCAAAGAACGATGAAAACTTAGAAGTTTAGAAAAAAGCACAAAACGAAGGAGGATGGAGGATATAAGAAGAAAGCGAATATTAAGAAAAATATAATAAATTTCTTAGCAATTTGTTGCTTTCAATGTTTTTTTTCTCTACTTTTTCAGTTAAATTATAATCATTAGAGACATAGAAAGACAATATAAATGTAATATTATTTTATTTTATTATAATTTTTGCTTCAAATGGTTATGACGGTGATTAGGATAATGTTTTATGATTAATACGTTGATACTGGTAATTTGATAATATTTGATGATAGGATAATTAAAGTTGATGTAATTTTTAAAAGTTTTTTTGAGATTAGAATTAGATTAAATGTCAAATTTTTTTTCTATTATATATCCTTTATAATCCCGTACCTTTGCGATTTTATCACTAATTCTACTACCGACAAATTGCTTTTTTCGACTTCTATTCGAATTAGAGAACTATCCCATTGGTATGTCCATCGTCTTAGTACACATTTATTAGCGAATGAGTTTCTTTTGTTATGAAGCAGTTGTCCCTGAATTCAATGCAGTCAATGCAGTGGGTGATTTTTATTTTATTTTTAACTGGAATCACACATGCCATTTTGAATACGTCGCGTTTTAAAAAATAAGATTGTTCACCATCCCATTTATACCCCGAACTGCCAGATTTGTCCTCACTCTCGGAACTAGTTGGAAGATTACAATAATTTTGAATTCCATCGAACCTACGAACTGCATTAACACTGACACTGTCGCTCTCAATTTTTTATTCTTTGTTTATTATTGTTATCATTCGTTTTATTTCGTTTTTCATTATTACTTTTGGTAAGAGCACGTTATGCATTTCTCATGGTATCACAATGGCAACAAAATAAAGAGCAAATTCGAACATGTTGCCACCACACCGTGCCGTTACGCTATGATGGCACTATGATAGCCATATGCGGATGCACTTGGACGTCCAAGTGACAACATGCTATGATGCATATGAACGCATTCTGCTAGTATTGGGCCACCACAGTGTGTGTTGGGATTATTAAATCATTTTGAAATAAATTTTAATCTTTTTAAATATATCTGTATGATGTTTTGGAATGAAATTTACCAAATAAAGGCTGAAAATATTGTAAATAGTAGATTAATTTTTTTTAGCTAAGTAAGCTTCTGGAAAGTGAACTCTCATTGATTATTCAAAAGTACATCTTCGGTTAGATTAAATCAACTATTCTTGGGTAGCAGAAAACGAATTTCGACGAACAAAATCAAAATCTTCATGAAAAAAAAGTTTAGCATCAGTTTTAATAATTTCTGTATTAAGTGCATGCCTGTAGCTTTGGCGCAACAACTTGCTGTCGTGTTGGTTTGTTAATATTGTTCAACAATCATCTGTGGCGCTGGCGCAACTAATTCTATTTTATTACTATTTTCCAATAATTGATTTACTATTCAAATTCGGTATTAGCCATTGGTGCAACGACTTATTTTTTTTTATTGTAATGCAAAATTGATGTGATTATATTTGGTTCAACAATCGCTGTTTCCATTAGCACAAACATTGGTCGTTTTATTGTAGTAATTTATTTATTATTCACT
Source organism: Diogma glabrata (assembly GCA_963693315.1). Lineage (NCBI taxonomy): Eukaryota > Metazoa > Arthropoda > Insecta > Diptera > Cylindrotomidae > Diogma > Diogma glabrata. Next base: position 17,224 of record CAVNZG010001038.1, read on the forward strand.
ATGATTGGTTAAATTACTAAGGCATGAAGGGTTGGCTCCACTGCAAATAATGGGGTGAGTGGAACATTTTTGAGTTTTTAAATGTAGTAATTGTATTTGAAGCTGTGTGTGTATGATGGTATTGGTTCTTCTGACTTTTGGGGTCGTCTCTTGTTTGCTTATTAGAATCCGTCTTCTTTTGCGTGCAATTCAGTAGTGGTCTGATTAAAGGAATAATCGAATCCACATACTGCACTAGTTGGAAATTTAAAATCTCATGGCACAGAATTCTTCTAATGTTTCTGATAGTGATTCCACTATCAAGAATGTACAGTGTTCATTACACTTTCAATTTTGGTCGAGGACGCGTAATAGGAAATTCATCATCAACTTAAGAAGAGATGAATACACTATTTTTGCAAGTAAAAGCGGTTTAGTTTTCTTCTGATTCAAATGATCATAAATTATTATCATAAGGACATTTTTTTATGGACGATCACTTAAGGCTTAAGTGCTTGGAACCAAATATAGCAGATACGTACATTCCAAATTTATAACGCTGGCAGCAAGTTCAATCGCTACAACACCACTTCTGGTCGCGGATGAACTAATGAGTAGTTTCTGAGAATGCAACATCGACCATAATGGACATCTTGATCCTATTGGATATTTTACCTGGAAGCAATCATCTAGTTAGAGTTGTTACGTTAAAACCTCAAGCTGGAACAATAAAAAGGCGAGCACAAAAATCGCTAATCTTCAATGACGATAACTAGATCTACCTAATCATAATTTAAAACTTAAATCTATTACCTTTATACTGTTTTGTTTTCAAAACAAACGAATATGTATACCTATGCAAAAATTCTTAGTAGGTCCTCCCTCAATGCCATCGTGAAAAAAATGACATTTTTGATTTTATTATAACCAAACACAGTTTTTTGAAATACCATCAATTATTAAAAAATGAATTTGTCAAAATAGAAAATATTTTGCCGGCAAATTTTCATAATAAACATTGAGAATAGTTACAAAGTTTAAATATTTCTTCATGGCACTAGAAAATATTGCTTGTCCTAATCACTGGAAATATCACAATACATTTTAATTGCTATCGTAGTTATTGCCATTAATTTTATAAAAGATAGCACAGCTCTGAAGAAAACATTTAATACTATATTACATGTATATGAAAGATTTTGTGGTAGCAAATATAATCAATATTTATATTTATATTTATATAAATGATTATTTTTATATTTATATTTAAAACAAATAAAATAGAGAAAAGAATAATTGATTATGACAGTTTTTCTGTAACGTTTTTTTTTGTCTATTTTTATACATTCTGGTAGTTAAGTTCTCTGTATATTTATATACACTCTAAGGTCGTGATCCATCGATTGAAAATTCAATTCTTGTGTCGGTGTAAATAAACTGCGTACAGAAGAGTTTTTAACTTTTTAATAACAGCCCGAGTTTTGCTAATTATAGTATGCAGCAATGAAGACTCATTTACTAACTTAGTCTATTTTTATCAAATTTTAACTAATGGTTTTCCACAAATTAATTAATAACAAGAGACAAACCATTGAAAACGAGAATTCTCTCTAATAATAAAAAAATAGAGATACTATACTCTCAAAGTGCTCTCATTTACAAGAATTCTATGGATGAAAAAGCACGATGCAATCATTAGACACTCCTTGACATTTTCTAACTGTTCCTGGTAGTTCAGATAATTTCTTATAAAGCGTAAATTTTTCTGTTTTATAGTTACAATTTTTGTTAAAAAACCAACTTTTAATCTGACACAACTTGATTTCTTACTATACAACTGTCCCAACAAGTTCAAAAAATTCATCTATTTTTCGTTAATACTTCTCTTCAAAAATTACATATTTTGTACAAATGAAATTTAATCTCACACTACTTGCCTAAAATTGAAACTGGATACACTCAGAAAAATATTCGTCAAATATAAGACATGTGATTCTTTATTTATCAAATATTTCTACTCAAAAATATTTCCCATTATAGGTTTGTCAAAAAAATATGATAACAAACACAATGATTGGTACAGTGATTGAGCTACTATCCTCTTATTCTTGCATAAAGTTGGCAACCATAAACATTATTGTATACGCAAAGTAATGTTGCAAGTCATTATCCCTCAATCTAAACCATTTGTAAATATTAAAGTAAGGAAAGGTTGAAAAGAAGAACGTTTTGTCATATATGTAATGCTTAACTCTTTCAGATCTAAAATATCTAACCTAAAATATATCAAACACGATTTATTAAATTCGATTTTGTTTATATTTTTAACTAGCAATAAATTTTTAACAAACATTGAAATAAAACCATTTATAGCGATCAATTGTCATCACAAAATACTTTCGAGCAATCTGCGTTCAAAAACTTACTATAATTTTCTTCAAATTCACTCCAATCGCAAAAGGTTGTCGTACACCAGGTTAAATTTAATGGACTTTCGTTGATAAAAAATTTAACTTTATCTCGTTCACGTTTATTTGGACAGCTGGAATAGACAAAAAACGATTACTGTTTATGCTTCACATTTTATTTCAACCCACTCATATTTCACAACAGCAATATTTGACGAGAATGGTGCTAATTGACTTGTTCTCCAGTAACGTTTTCTCATTTGTTGAAAATTATCTGCTCGTAGCGAATCACGATCCTTGTACGCACCCAATCCAGTTAAAAATGTCAAAACTGTAGAATCATGTGTGAAATATGCCGTTACTTTCGGATTTGATGTATTATTTCTAAGTTTAGTCAACATATCTTGAATGAGATGACATGAAATATTTTCATTTTGTGGAAATTCATATCCTCTAATTTTGTAATATTTCAAATCTTCAGCATATTCTAAAACTTCAACTTGCTTCGGTGTAAAAACAACACACCATGGACTTAATGTTAGAATATTCCAACTTTGCTCAAATCGACAAAGATCCCACATTAATATTATTTGAGCATCAGTAAGAGAATATTTAAAACCCAATCGAACAGAAACATCGTTAACTAAGTCTCTGAAGATTGGAAGAGTTTTAAACTTCTTAGCTTCAGAGTTTGGATCTTCAGCTGATCTTAGGTTTCTAAGCCATGCTGGACAGAAATTATAAGGCTGAAGAAGATAATCTTCTTGTGATGGTTTAGGTATATATATATGATCGTAAGCATTATCGCCAAATAGTCCTTCAAGAAAAGCTTTGTTTGAAGCAATAGTTCTTTCTAAATCCGTATGTTGGAAAAAAAATTCTTCAGGTATGTAGATATTTTTTAATAATCGATTAAAAGCATGTTGGTAATTGACTGCAATATATTTGACATCATTCCATCCTTGAACGGTCAAAAAATTTGCATAATTTTCCGTTATATTTGAATTCCATTTCCATAGCCTCAGAAGGTCTAAGTCCTGATCACACAAGGGACCACGGCCCGGTTTTAATTTCCTTTTTTCATAATTTTTAATGATATCATCACGAAGATCTTCTAATCTCCAAAACTTTGTAATATAATTAGGGAAAGGAAGCCGAGTTCCATGTCGTACGATTATCCAGAACTTTTTTGGCTCACAATCTGAAAATAAAACTATTAGTCAAAACCAAATATTAAATATTTTATAATAATAGAAACATACTTGGAACGTTATACAATCGATCAGAATTCTGTCCCTTTACAACAGCATATGCTGTCTTCGATCCAAATTGTTTAAGTTGATTTCTTCCATGCTCGTCAGTTTGAAAGCAATAATCATCACAACAATTTGATGTATTCGTTGGAAATTGTGCGTTGATGACGTTTAATATTCCTATGCATATTAATAACGATATCATTAATGATCGTGATACTGATAACTGGACATGCAACGATAAAAAAATAATTTTATTTTTACAGCTGCGAATTTAAATTTGAATGAAAAAATAAATCTCTAAAGTCTCTTTAAAGTGATAGTGTCTGCCTCATTGATTATATTCCAGATATATAAAAACTCCTGGCATCATCAAGGAATTATCTGAAACTATGATTGAGAGTCCTATCTTTGACTGATTAGAGCTCATCTCTAAAATATCATCTTGGCTAGTGTTATCTCTCTGCTTTGCACTAGCGAAGTGGTATGTCAATAGTTTCAATAGCAAGGTCTGCAGTATGCGGAGTTATCAAACTCGTAGATCAATAACTAAACAAATTTATAAATAAAAAAAACTGATTATACACTTTTGTAAACATTAGCAAAACTTTTGATTAAATGTAAGAACAACATCGTTCGCGTAAAAAAGAGTATCAACAAACATAATCATAAAAGACCTAGACAAGGTGCCTGACTGTCCTTTTAGGGATGCAATATCCTCTACATCAGACTGATTAGGATAGTGTTATGCAACGTTCATGACGTCGGTGTCACCAATTGTAGCTAGTAGTTTCGCGTTTTATTTTATTAACCTGCACTCAGAGAAAAATCAGTTAATATTAATTAGAACTTATTTTATAGTTCGCTCCAAAATCGTAGACCAACTTTTTGTTGCACTTCTTTGAGAATAATTCAAAAACGGTACATCGCAAAATTCTAAAAAAAATTGTAATGTTTCTTAATTTTGGTGCTCTTTCAAATGACACCTCATTCATGCGAGCCAAAAAACATTTTTTTCACCCTTTCCCACTGCCATATCCTAAACACATAGGAATAAAATCACTTGAAGCTTCACTATTTTTTGTTAAGGGTTTATCAAATTTCCTATCTCTGTGAATTTTTTCAAATTTTTCTGTCAGTCAACGAAGAAACGTATAGCGGGGGACCAACATTTTGTTGCACTTCTTTTAGAATAATTCAAAAACGGTGCATCGCAAAATTCTAGAAAAAAATGTAATGTTTCTTAATTTTGGTGCTCTTTCAAATGATACCTCACCCATGCGAGCCAAAAAACATTTTTTTCACCCTTCCCCACTCCCATCCCCTAAACACATAGAAATAAAATCACTTGAAGCTTCGCTATATTTTTCGTTAAGGGTTTATCAAATTCCCTATCTCTATGAATTTTTTCTGTCAATCAACGAAGAAACGTATGGCCGGGGTGGTACCAACTTTTTGATGCACTTTTTTGAGAATAATTCAAAAACGGTGCATCGCAAAATTCTAAAAAAAATTTTAATATTTCTTAATTTTGGTGCTCTTTCAAACGACACCCCACTTGACCGGGTTTTAAATGGTGTATTTACCCCTTCTAATATCCTCCCCCTTAATAAATATAATTATTAGTATTTGGTACTTTACTATATTTTTCTTTAAATATTTACTAATTTTTCTATCATTCAAAATACTTTTTAAGATTTTCGATTACTTAGGCTCGGAGCTAATCGAGGAAAGAAAACATACAAGAAACGTCATTATTTAGAACTACACAAAAAATGGTGGGGTGTAAAATTCCAAAATACATTTTTTAGAAACACTGAAGTGAAGTCCTTTTATATGATACCCTATTTGTGCAAAAAAATGGTGGGGTGTAAAATTCCAAAATACATTTTTTAGAAACACTGAAGTGAAGTCCTTTTATATGATACCCTATTTGATTCGATATAAAAATGTATTTTCTCAAAGGCCTCACATCGTAGCCCTGTTAACCAAACGAAAACCATTTTATTTATTTTTCAACTCCTCATTTTGTGTGGACAGATTAGTTTTATACGAACGCCAAATTTCAGGTTCATTGGATTTATAGTAATCGAGATAATCGAAATAATGTGAAAAACACGTTTTACTCTCACCAATAGTGTCCCGTATAAAAAACGGAACCCTAAAAACGAACGCAAACTTCCCTTGTAATAACATTAACATGAACTAAAAAATGCCGATTAGGAATTAGTTCTACAAAAACAGAACTGGTTCTTTTCACCAGGAACACAAGGTCCATGATATTGGTTCCATAACCCTGTAGTAGGTGGCTACAACTCCACAGAATAACTCCTCATGAACAACTGCATATGAACTCATCTGGAAACCAACTATCAGCGATCACTTCAGCGTATATCTCAGTAGATCAGTTGTTACAAGTGATACCCCAGAATGTTATACGAGCAAGGATTCAACCAAAAAATATTGGCTCTTTGGTAGCTGCTAGTTGTCCCAATAGAGTTGTTGCTGCTTCTGGCGTTGTCGTGCGTTTTAATTGTAGATGGTGATGTAGAAGCTGTGATTTTTAGTATTTGTACTTGGAGTTTTACCAACAGTTTTTCGTCGTGTAAGTTTGTAGATATTAGTTGTTATTGTTGTTCCAACGTCAGTGTAGCATTCAAATTAATTTATAAAATTCTTTAGAATCATCCCTTGAAAGAATATAAATGTTCCAATTTCCTGTAGGTTGACTCTCCGTTACGTGTTAGACTTTAATTTGCCAGCAATGGAATTTAATTACTTTACTTTTTATTTACTGGTAATCAGTAGATCAGCAAACAAACAACAGTTTTGATTGACAAATGTATCACTAATAATTTTACTAATTAGTAGTTAAACTCACAATTTTACAAAACTATTCATCTTCGTAAATTTTTTATAAGAAAATTGTTAAAACATATTAGAATAAAATAGCTCAATGCACTTTACAAAAACTAGCGTGGAATGAAGAATAATGACATTACAAAGTGTATTTTATATGTCGTGTCAATTCACAATTCATCTGAAGTTATTGATATTTAACAATACAGGCAACTTTTCTTTCTTCATCACCATGAGTGTACTTATGTTTACTATACTAAGGTGGTCCACAAATGGCATATATAACATCATGCAGTGCATGAGAAACTTTTAATATTAATATTTGCTGGAATTGTTTTGTGTAATTATTGATTCTGACACTGGAGTTTATCGCCACAACTCAATCTCAGACTATGCTTTGAAAGGTTATGCAGAGCTCTTATACACGCCAGAGGTGTTTGGAGGGTGAATATTATTCTTTTTATTTTTCTGAAGCATTGTTTACTTTAATTGAATTTTTTAGAAGTGTATTTATTTACAAATCTGTTTTCTTTTAATTATTTTGTTTTGGAATTTACAATTGGAAACTATTAAAAACTAAGCTTTTTGCGTTTTTATCTAAAGGGAAAAACAATAGGATTCTTTTCATTTCTATCATAGAAAAACGATAAAGGATAAAGATTAAAAACGATATAATTGGCATCCTCCTCAAAAGGCAAAACGTAGAAGTCCGTTTTTCTTGTATAGTATAAATTTAGCCTTAATTTTTGTTGGTGCAACAAATTTCAGTCTTCAGCCTGAAAGATGAATTATTAGAGTCATGAGATTTTATAAATCTTATCCCTACTATTTTACCATTTTCCGACAATTTGGGTAAAAATTAGTTAAAATAAGCAAAACAAAAATGTTTATCGGCCTGCTGTACACAAAGTGCGATGAAAACACGAAAATTGCTCGACAAATTAAAATATTTATTAAATAATTCATGGGTTAAGTGTACTGATCTGAAAATATTTAGATAAAATTGAAGTCAGATGGGGAGAGTGTCGTCCGAACGACAGTTTATTTGAAACCTCAACAATTGTATGTTCTTTATTTTGATTTTGATGTATATCGGTTTAAACGCTTTTGGTGTAGGATTCCATAGGATTAAATGTTTTTGGGCAAAATCGGACCGCGTGATTTATTTATATGAAACTGTTTATATACTGTTTATATGAAACTTCGATAACTTAAAATTTTGTTTAATGACATACGTTTTCGTGTAATTGTTTATACTTTTAAAAATGTTTGAGCAAAATAGATGGGAGGGAGAAGAAGTGGCCCTTCTAAAGAGCTGTTTGTATGAAATATGAACAACTATTAGTCTTATCAAACAAATTTGATGAAATTGTTTTTATTTCTTACTTTTGATGTAGTTCCAATTCTAATTTTTTTAAAATGTTTTAGCTATTTTGATGCAACATTAATAGTTAATTTTAACCAAAACAATACATTTATAATCAGATTTAAAATATGTGATTAAGAATCAATAAATTTAGGCCTATAAAAATACAGCTCCAGATTATTATCCACGCCATGCGATTTGTTTCCTTCACAATTAACATAAAATAAGTTATTTAAATAAAAAATACAATCTCAGAAATTCATACAGATAATGCAAAGAGAGGTCATCGAATCTATATTTACAAATAAATAAAATAGGTAATTAAAGCTGGCAAGAAATATGCGCATGAAATTATAAAAAATATGGAAGAAGTGTAGTGCACTGACTATGGAAATGGTTGTAACCGATGTTAGGTAATCGGTTAGGTAACCGATGCAAGAAAAACAGTTCAACAGTTGAAATTGATGACACTTATAAGTATTTGTTCATATCTATTGTTTTCGCAAAGGAACAAATTTTTTTGTAATATTTAAACCTACAAACTTTTATATAACTTATTTATATTCACTTTGAAATAAAACTATCACTTAATATCACAAAATTTTTAATTTAACGTGTTATGAAACCACACAAAAACATGGACCCGGAAATTAAATTTCAAAAAATTTACAATGATTCGCTGCTCAGTAGTACAAACAGAATAAACATTTCAATATTAATTTAATACAAATATAATATTATCTTTTAACGTTTTGGTGAAAGAATACAAACGATCGTTATATTGTGATTTTTATTCAACTGTTTTTTGTAAATGAATGTATTTTTTATTTGTAAATGTATTATATCCGTTACATTTATGTCGAATTCTTTTTGTCTAGAGCGAAAAAGTGATTTTTTTCATAAAAAGAACATGAAAAAATATGATCCAGTTTTGTAGTTGTGTTTGTGAACTGTCATTGAATATTTTTGTTAGTTTGTTGTTAATTTTTTATTTAAAACACGATTTAAATACTTTTATTTAAAAAGTAACTAGTTCTCTATAAAAAATTATAATAAGTAAATGGCGTTTTGTTTGTTTAGTAATTTTGACAGATTTTTTATATATATTTGTATTCTTTATGGTATTTTATGATTGTTCTCGCTAAAAATCTAGATTCAAAAAAATATTTTTAGGCCAAAAAAATCACTTTTTTGGCAAAATAAAACACGTAATGTCAAAAAAAATTGATATCAGATCGCAAAAAAGGGCGTGTCAGAGCAATTTTTTTTGGCAAAAAGAATTCGACATTAAATTGCGGTTTAAACTAAAAAAAAGTCAGACAAGTGCGAATAAAATTCGCTCGTCAAGGGTTCCGTGAATGTAAAGAAAACAATATCAAAATAATTTACATAAAGTTGTGTTGTAAAGGGTTTATATTGCCAGACCATAGACACATAAAAACTAAATGGTTCATCGTAAATATCAATAGTTAATGTCAATCTCATCTAAATTGATCGAAATGATATAAAAAATATTACTTTAGGTTAAATGATATCCATAGCTATTTATGGTAGCTAAGGAACGACTCAATTCTGTTAAACAACGACGAAATTTAGGGGTGGAGTGGTGTTAACGCTAAAAATAGGACTTTTTTGACAATAATTCAAAAACTGTGCATCGCAAGATTCTAAAATAATTGTAATGTTTCTTAATTTTGGTGTTCTTTCAAATGACACTCATGCGAGCCAAAAAACCTTTTTTTCACGATTCCCCACTCCTATCCCCTAAACACGTAGAATTAAAACTACTTGAGGCTTCGCTATATTTTTCGTTAAGGGTTTATCAAATTTCCTATCTCTATGAATTTTTTCATTTCAAATTTTTCTGTCAATCAACGAAGAAACGTATAGGGGGGGGGACCAACTTTTTGTTGAACTTTTTTGAGAATAATTCAAAAACGGTGCATCGCAAAATTCTAAAAAAACTGTATTGTTTTTTAATTTTGGTGCTCTATCAAATGACATCCCACTTATGCGGGTCAAAAAACAATTTTTCACCCTTCCCCACTCCCATCCCCTAAACACATAGAAATAAAATCACTTGAAGCTTCGCTATATTTTTCGTGTTCCATAAACTTATAGGCTCATCGCTTTACTAAAATTTTCAGTTCTTTCTATAGCAACAATTTTTTTGTGTTAGATTACATAAGTTCGACATTTAGGTCGGTGCTTGAAAAACAACGTATAATTTTAACAATATTTAAAATTAACAAAAGATCAATGTTTGACTTAAACAATAGCATATTAAACAAATATTAACCCTAAAATAATTGCAGGTTATCGAACTTACCATTCAATTAAAACTCAACATTTTCTAAAGTTATACAAGAAATTTAATAAGCCAGTAATTATGAATGGATTACAAACGTGGATCTTAACACAAACTAACAAATCACATCAATCTGATTTGAACCTTGAGAATTTACGCCACCTTTTGGGCCCACTTATGGCATACAATACAATACAATATACAATAGATAGTAAAGGACCGTGATAATTTTGAAATAAAGTCTTCTTTCTTTTGGATAACTGGTTATATTCACTCTAAAAGAGTTGCAAAATTAAGAATTGCTCTAAGAATCAGTATAAAGGATGACATGACTAAAAATGTACACGCCAGTCCCACTCGATATTGCTATTCGGGTTAAAAAAGCTTTATTTCACCTTACCACTCCTACCCTTTCAAAACGATTAATAAATATTTGATACACGCGGGGACGGTCTGAATTTTGAACATTTTTGATCATAACTCAAAAACTGTGCACCGCAAAATTCTAAAAAAAAGTGCAATGATTTTTAAATTAGGTGCTCTTTCAAATGACACTCCATTCGCTTGGGTCCAAAAAAGTTTTTTTTTACCCTCTCTACCCCGGTGCCCTAAACACACAGAAATATAATTATTTGAGACTTCGGTATAATTTTCATACAAAATTTACCAAATTTCCTAGCTCTGTAAATTTTTTCAAATTTTTCTGTCAATCAGTGTCGAAACGTAGGGGGGGGGGGGAACGGTTTGAATTTTGCACTTTTTTGTCCATAACTCAAAAACTGTGCACCGCAAAATTCTAAAAAAAACTGCAACGAATTCTAAATTAGGTGTTCTTTCAAATGGCACCCCACTCGCTTGGGTCAAAAAAGTTTTTTTTTTACCCTCCTTACACCGGTCCCCTAAACACACAGAAATATAATTATTTGAGACTTCGGTATAATTTTCATACAAAATTTACCGAATTTCTTAACTCTGTGAATTTTTCCAAATTTTTCTGTCAATCAGTGTCGAAACGAAGGGGGGGGGGAACGGTATGTTTTTGACAATAACTCAAAAACTGTGCATTGCAAAATTCTTAAAAAAATTGCAATGATTTTTAAATTAGGTGCTCTTTCAAATGACACCCCACTTGACCACATTTTAAATAGTGTTTTTACCCCTCCTTATTTCCACCCCCTTAATAAATCTAATTATGAGAATATGACACTTTTATATATTTTTTATTAAAACTGTACTAATTTTTCTATCATTCCAAATACATTTGAAAATTTTCGATCAGTTAGGTTCGGAGCTAATCGAGTTAAGAAAACACGAAAAAAACGTCATTATTCAGAATTATACAAAAAATGGTGAGGTGTAAAATTCCAAGACAAATTTTTAAAGAATACTGAAATGAAGCCCTTTCATATGATACCCTACTTGAATCTATAAAAAAATCTATTTTCTCAAAGGTCTCACATCGAACCCCTGTAAACCAAACGAAAACCACTTTAGTTTTATTTGTATTCGTCATTTCATGTGGACAGATTAGTTTTATACGCACCTCAAATTTCAAGTCCATAGCATTTATAGTTTACGAGATAATCGATATAATGTGAAAAACTCGTTTTACTCTCACCAATAGTGTTCCGTATAAAAAACGGAACCCTAATAGGTTGGTTGCATACAGTATAATTTTTATTAAACAGATCTACGATCAGTGTTTTTTGATATTATAAGTAAAAAGTTTAGTTTATATTTGAATATGTACCTGTTGTCGTATAGCGTTGAGTAATGTAGTGTAGAGTAGAATAATACCTTGTAAATATGTAATTTTTAGTGGAGTTTATTTACTTTATTGTTGCTGTGATGAGATCAATTCCGTAATAAATCGTTACTTTTTTAATCCAATTCTGATAATTATATGCAACACTATATGAATGTTTCTGGAAGGTGCGATGTGTTTTCCTGACACTTTCTGAATTGGATTATTAACCCACAACTTATTTCGATTTATATAATATGTAAATATGAATATGAAAAACACACTAATATAATTGTACCACTGTACCAGTTTAATTAACAGACTTTATGCTACAATTTGCATTATTACATAAACAATAACTTCTTTTATTAAAGAATTATAAATTCTTTGAACAACCCTTAGGCCTTAGTGGATTACATAAAATGGAGAATTACATAAGAAAATTTTCAACGTGTTATCTGAAAAATTGTCAACTTGTTGGCTAGGCGTAGCAATCGATAGAACAAAATTTATTAAAGCTAGTCGCAACCAACACTTTATTATAATTTTAAAGCTAGTTTGCCACATACACCCCCTTATCAGTGATAATGTCAAATCAATATCATGTAAGGTTGTGTTATTGTGTAATTTGTGTTTTATAATCTCGGTCGATGACAAGAGAAGGTCCGTCATATGGTTGCTGCAATGATCTACGAACTGTGTCTACTTACTCTGAGAAAAACGTGTTAACATGTTTTTAAGTCGTTAAAAACAAAAACGTTGTTTGTAGAGTGACGAGAAGAAGTAACATGTCGAAGATTGTGAAAATGTTGTTTTAGATTAGTTACAAAATTCGATTGTGGAACCCATGTCGATTGTTCCGATAAGAAATGTCCCGGTAAGCGTAGGGTAGTTCCATACACTAATTCTGCGGAGGAGAATGATCGCGATAGTGCGTGTCCAATCTAGTCGAGTGTGACACATTATGGCCGCTTAAAGAGTTCGATGAAAGCGTTCGATCATGCCATTACATTTAGGATTATAAGCTGTGGTTTGTCAATGTTCGAAACCTAACAGCTTTGAAAGTTCTGAAAAAAGTTGCGATTCAAATTGTAACCCTTGATCGGTCACAATGAAATTAGACACACCGAAGCGGGATATCCATCCAGAATATACAGCAGTGGCTACGGTTGCAGCCGTAGTTTCTGGTATCGGAACTGCTTCGGGCCAAGGTGTGTATCTGTCGATCAGAGCTACACAATACCGTTGTCCTTTGGGAGAAGGCATCGGTCCAATAATATCTGAATGAACTTCGGAAAATCGTTCCGAAGTTAAAGGATAATAAGAAAGAGGAGATCGAGTGTGTCATGAAATTTTCAATTTCTGACACTGTAAACAGTTTCGGGTCATTTCCCGGATATCTTTTTTTATTGACGGCCACGGCGTCAGTCAGTAATTTAGTAGTAGTTTTGATGCCAGGAACTGTTGGAATTTAAGCTTCGTGCTGTATTCCGAACTTAACTCCTTAAACTCTGAATCTGTCGTTTGAGCATCGGCGATTGCCGAGTAATCAATGCTCTCAGGTAACTCAAGCCGGTCAATGTGTGACAAAGCGTCAGCAACAACATTGTCAATTCCAGAAACATGTCGTATGTCAGTGGTAAACTAGCTGATAAAATCCAGATTACGGAAACTGTCTAGAACTAGCTTTGTTTTGGTTTTGAGACAAGGCATAAATAAGAGGTTTATGATCCGTGAACAGGATAAAATTGCGCTCTTCAAGAAGGTAACGAAACTGTTTGATGGCCAAATAAGCAGCCAGAAGCTGTTGAACGACTGCACCAACTGCTGTGTCGGAAGCGTTGACCATTATAGCGAGTTGTGCCTCGAGAGAAGGATGTGCGAGCATGGTTGCGTCGCTGAGTTGTGTTTTGCAGTTTGCAAAAGCAAGAAGTGAAGATTCCGATCAGTTAATGGGTATCTTGTTGTTCTTTTTGGAACCTTTTAAAAAATCTTTTAAAATGGCTTGGTCATCAGCGACTTGTGAAATGAAACGACGAAAAAATAAATCATTCCCAAAATTTAAGCTTCGTGCTGTATTCCGAAAGTAACTCCTTAAACTCTGAATCTGTCGTTTGAGCATCGGCGATTGCCGAGTAATCAATGCTCTCGGGTAACTGAAGCCGGTCAATGTGTGACAAAGCGTCAGCAACAACATTGTCAATTCCAGAAACATGTCGTATGTCAGTGGTAAACTAGCTGATAAAATCCAGATTACGGAAACTGTCTAGAACTAGCTTTGTTTTGGTTTTGAGACAAGGCATAAATAAGAGGTTTATGATCCGTGAACAGGATAAAATTGCGCTCTTCAAGAAGGTAACGAAACTGTTTGATGGCCAAATAAGCAGCCACCAGCTGTTGAACGACTGCACCAACTGCTATGTCGGAAGCGTTGACCATTATAGCGAGTTGTGCCTCGAGAGAAGGATGTGCGAGCATGGTTGCGTCGCTGAGTTGTGTTTTGCAGTTTGCAAAAGCAAGAAGTGAAGATTCCAATCAGTTAATAGGTATCTTGTTGTTCTTTTTGGAACCTTTTAAAAAATCTTTTAAAATGGCTTGGTCATCAGCGACTTGTGAAATGAAACGACGAAAAAATAAATCATTCCCAAAAATCGACGAAGATCTTTGACCATTTGGGGAGTAGAAAAATTGGAAATCACGTTAAATTTCTCTCGAGTTGGTCTAATCCCTATTAAATTAATGGTATGACCTAAGAAATTGATTTCCTATTGTGTGAAATTGCACTTATCATGGTTGATGGTCATACCAACATCTTGCAGTTTTTGAAAAATGATTTTAAGATGTCCTATGTGTTCGGTGTAGGACTTAGATTAGATGCGACTAAAAGTTCGTCTAAGTAGACGAAACAGAATTCTACACTACGTAAAACGTTGTGCATAAGTCACTGAAACGTTTGACCAGCGTTCCGAATCCCATTCGTGTGAATTCGAATAGTCCGAATGGAGTAGAAATAGCTGTCTTAGGAATATCAGGTGGCTCAATTGGTATATGGTGGTAAGCTCTCACTAAGTCGATAGTCGAAAAAATGTTGCAACCGTTAAGATGCTGCGAAAAATCCTGAAGAAAGGGAATGTTGTATTTGTCGGGAACTGTGACTTTATTTTAGCCACGGTAATCCCCGCAAACACGAAAACCACCTGTTTCCTTTTCGACCAAGTGTAAGGGACTAGACCATTGACTGCTAGAAGGTCTGCATATACCTTGCTGAAGCATAAGGTCAAACTCAAATTTGGCAGCTTTGAGTTTGTCAGCTGCAAGTCTGCGAGTTTGGCAGCAGACTGGAGGTCCAGTAGTAATAATGGCGTGTGTCACATCGTGTTTCACCGCTGAAGGAAGACCCGAGTCAAAGGCTAATTTGTTGAACTCGAGTAAAAGTTCGCTAATTTCGCGAGGAAATTGATCGTTAACGAGAAAAGATGAAGAAGGAGTGGAAATTGTGGCAGTTCCTGCCGGCGTGAAAATGTCAGATAAAAGGTCAATAATATGTCTCTGTTTAATATCAACCAGTATGCCGTATTTATCGAGAAAGTCAGCTCCAATTATCGGAACAGCAACATTGGCAATTATAAAATTGTGGACGAATGAACGTCGAATTCCTAAAGTTAATGTCAATGACTTATTTCCGTAGGTTGACACAGTCGTAGAGTTCGCTTCAACTAAGGTAAGGTGAGATGTCATAGTAAGTTTCTGGGCGGAAGTAGCTGGAAGGACTGACACTTCGGCTCTAGTAATAGAATCCAGAAAATGAAGTTGATAATGGAGTCATAAACCATTAATCGATAGTGATTTCGGTTATCACCACATTCCGCTAAGTGCGATGAGCCTAAGAGTTTTTTGGAGCGAGAGTTGATGAAAAAGTAGCGTACTTTGCTCAATTTGGATGGTACTTCCGAGCGAGGTTACAGAATTTGTGGTGGTAATAACAGATTCCATCGAAAAACTGTGGTGCACGTGAAGTTTATCGTGATCGGGGTCGACGATCATGTTCTTGGTAAGGTGTTCGAGATCTGTATCTGTTTTGAATAGAAAGTTGGCTGCTTAAAGCAGAAATTTGAAGATCCATCTTTTGAAGTTGTTTTTGTGATAGAGCCATTTCATTGTTGGCAGGGGTAGCCGAAGAATTGTAGTTGTTGTGTGAAAGTTTTGCAATTTATAAAATGGGAATAGAAACCAGAGTGTTGAAAACTGCATCTGCTACGCGAGGTTGAGTGTCAAGAGTTTCATCGCTTTCGGCGATGAAGGTGCGGACATGTGGAGGAAACTTTTCGCTCCAGAGAACCCTATGTAGTTGGTCCGAAAAATTTGTCTTTGTCTCGGCTCGCATAGCACGAAGCAATTCAGATGGACGTCTATCTCCTAGATCCATCCCGTAAAGAGCAGTGCGGAGACGTTCGGTATCAGACTTTCCAAGTCTAGAGAGAATTGTCCATTTAAATTATGCGTGAGGATGATCGGGATCCGGGTTGGCGATAATATCACTGACCAGGAATGCTAGCTCAGGTGTCATGGCGCGACATACGGTTCTGTACCTATACATCTGATTGTGGGCTCGAGTGTTGCCAAATTGAGATTCTAAAGTAGCAAACCACAATTCAGGTTGGTGATGCCAGAAAGGTGTAGGTATGAGGTACGGCATCAATGTCGGAGTCGCATTGTATCAGAAGAGGTGTAACATTGCTGCCACAAGGAGTTTGATCATCGGTTGTATCAGAATTATTTTTATTTGTAGCTGTTGTTGCCGCGTTAGCCAACATGGGGTCTACCTCGTGTTGCGAATAAGTCTTGGGTGTGGAGTCCACTGGATTAGTAGGACCCGCGTTCAACATTTGAATTTAATTCGAACTTTTGTTAAAAAGTAATTATCGTAATCGTTTAACAACAAAGAAAAACTAAATTATTAAAAAAAATATTAAATATATAAAATTTAAATTTATGCTGTGTGCCTCACACTAGTATTTTTTGCTAAATCACTGACTTTTCTAAATTAATTGCTAACTAGCATATGTGCTATTCATAGATGCCACTCGTATCAAACGTACAACCTGTGCCTGACCACATATTTAAATTAGAATCTTTTTAAATGTCAAAATTTGTAAATATGGAGGATGATAATAAAATTGTATTTGGGAGCTTGTTTTTTTAAAATACTTACATCATACCGTATATTTTCTTTTGTATAAATTTGAATTATTTGCCATTTTTTTTAAATAGCTGTTTTTAAATATGTTGACGTTTCAATGAATTGACAACTAAATTGAAAAGCAAGCTGACGAGGAGACTTTTCGTCCGCCGCCTGTTGGTCAATAGCGCAACGTGGGTTTGAAATGAAAAGTCACTGATTTAGCTCAAAAAGTTGGTGTGAGGCACACAGCATTAGTGGATAATAATTGTGTTTATATGAAATTTTTTTACAAAAAATAAACTTTACACAATCTATAATTAAATATTTTTATGTTAGTGTACCTTACGTTCCAACGTTGCGTGATTTGATCACGTCGGGGTCACTAGTTTGTAACTGTCGTCGTATAGCGTTGAGTAATGTAGTGTAGAGTAGAATAATACCTTGTGAATATGTAATATTTAGTGGAGTTTATTTACTTTATTGTTTCTGTGATGAGATCAATTCCGTACTAAATCCTTTCTTTTTTAATCCAATTCTGATAATTATATCCAACACTATATGAATGTTTCTGGAACTTGCGATGTGTTTTCCTGACACTTTCTGAATTGGATTATTAACTCACAACTTATTTCGATTTATATAATATGTATATATGAATATGAAAAACATACTAATATAATTGTACCACTTTAACCAGCACCAGTTTAATTAACAGACTTTATGCTACAATTTGCATTATTACATAAACAATAACTTCTTTTATTATAGAATTAAAAATATAAATTCTTTAAAGAACCCTTAGGGGATTACATAAAATGGAGAATTACATAAGAAAATTTTCAACGTGTTATCTCAAAAAAAAAAACTGTCAACTTGTCAACCATCGATAAAACAAAATTTATTAAAACTAGCCGCAACCAACACTTTATATATTTTCAAAGCTAGTTCGCCACAAATTTACATACAATGCTTTATTATGTTATTAATCTACAAAAAGAAACATTAACTTGTGTTTTGTAGTAAAACTATAAGTTTAATGAATATTTGCTATTGAGCATATTAATCGGTTGGTTGCATCCTATTGAGATTATTGTATTACCTGTTGTTAGAACTATTGTTAGAAATGTTAACAGTTCCTAGCGTTCGGTCGAGTTCGGTCTGTTCCTAGTGTTCAGTCGAGACAACGTGATAAAAAAATTATGATTTTTCGAAGCACTACACTCAGCCATTTTTCACGAAAAATATCAGATTTTTTGCTGCCTTTATATGTCAAAATGCTTAGAATTTAGGCGTCAATAAAAATATTTTATTTTGGTTGTTAACTCTTTTTGGTTTTGTTTTGTTAATGCTTACATTTTTGTGATAACTATTCTTGATAAAATTGGTTTTGTGGCTTTCGAGCTAGATTTTTCTCTTGTGATAAAATTAATTGAAATAAAATGAACTATAAAGTTTAACGTACAAATCCATCTTTTTATCTTTATACTGTTCGGTCCGGTTTAACGTAATATTCAACGAAGTGCAGTTAGAAAAAAAAAATTGACGTAATATGCCGTGATATTTTTTATATTGCACGACCGAACACTATACCATTGTGTTTATACAATTTTAGCTTTTGTAAATGCATAGCACATAACCTTTATGAGGTTAACTAAACTTGCTGTCACTGCGGATAAATTTAAGTTTATATTCTGTTATGTGGATATTGATATGTTAGAACAAAAAACTGAGTTCATCTTTATAGGGCGACCAGCTATATGCTATGGTTAAAAATAGTTATTTCAATCAATTTATATCACTCAGACCTGTACTTAGAGCACATGTTTCTTAGCTCTACCAACATATCTAAAGCCCGAAATTTTTAAATCCTATGCGATGGTGCTCTAGATCAGGTGTGCCCAACTCGTCGATCGCGATCGACTGGTCGATCGCAAAGAAAATTTAAGTCGAGCGCGAGAAGTTTTTTTTCCATATAAATATTTTTGTTGAAATCTAGTATATTTAGTTTAAATTTAAGCCTGGCTTTGCTGTAGGTTGTTTTTCTGTCGAAAAAACCTTTTCTGTTGTCAGAATCGACATCATCCAACACAATTTTGATCGAAATTTCTGTCGATTGATTTAAATCTTCGACAGAGTTTTTCAAAGATTTCATTCACTTAAATTCTGTTGATAGAATTCTGTCAGCAGAAATTTTGAAATTTGTTATTTTAATGTTGGAAAAATAGCCTACTTTGATTATAGACTAAGAGCCCGCGACGGCCAGACCTGCGTTATTTTATAAAAGCAGAAAGTTTCTCTGCGCATACCCCCTACTCAGGTAGGAACGATTAGAGACACATGAAGTTTGGATCATGGTGGCTTTGGCAGGGAGCAGGTAACAAAAGGGCCTCCAAAATTTCGTGAAAGTATAAAAGGTAATTTTTTTATATATTCTTCGGGATAGTATTAGAAGTCACGTCATCCATTGCCAGACACTTACTATCGTGGCAACCCCCTGCCAGACACCCTTGAACTTTATCAATTTGTTCAAATTTAAGGATGTCTGGCAGGGGGTTACCACGATAGTAAGTGTCTGGCAATGGGTGACGTGACTTCTAATACTACCCCGAAGAATATATAAAAAAAATTGCCTTTTATACTTTCACGAAACTTTGGATGCCCCTTTGTTACCTGCTCCCTGCCAAAGCCACCATGATCCAAACTTCATATGTCGCTAATCGTTTCTACCTGAGTAGGGGGTATGCGCAGAAAAACGTTCAGCTTTTATAAAATAACGAAGGTCTGGCCGTCGCGGGCTCTTGCTCCATTAGTTGTTTTTATTTATGTTATATTCGTATAAAAATAATATTTTTGATGCAATATAAGTGTTTTAACTTTTTATTTTTACACCAAACATGGTTTCGAATAAAACTTAATTCAATGCAGAAACATTTTATTAAATAACTATTTATTTGTTCCTGCATTTTTGTATACTTTCTATTACGGATACAATTTTATCAATGGCCATGGGGCAAAATTAGATTTTGAAAAACACGATAGCACTCATTTTACCAAAACGATGCAGTTTGTATGTTTATCAACCGTAAAGAATTAAAGCTAACGAGTTAACTATATGTTTCGTTACTGCGGAGAGACCAACCGGCGATGGGTTCGATAGCTAAAGTGCGTCAAAAAACAGTGTTGCATAATATTTAGCTTAAAAATTAATATTTTGAGTGATAATAATTAGTTAGCTTTGAATATGGGATCTCGTTGATGGTTGGTATCTGTAGTTGAAACAAGGCGCTTGATCATTAAATTAAGTGTAAGTGTAAGTGTATCAAAAATATCTTCAAGTAAGTTAAAAGAATGATTTTCATACATTTTGGTAACTAATTTACAGAAAAACATATTATGGGAAACACTTTTGACTAGGAACAAAGAACAACGTCTAAAATTTGGATGTGCCCTTATTTCGTTGCAAGGTCCTCAATTGAAGAACATGTTTCTGAGTGAATTCAGCTTCAGCTACTCCCAAATAATATAAACAGTTGGAATATGTCAGGTTATTGCATTCTAGATATCGCTAATTACAAAAGTATTGTGGATCAATATAGGAATATTTCGGTTCGCAAACATTAGGTTGTTACAGTTGTAGTTATTGAAAGGAATCGTTTACCTAAATGTAAACGTTTTCTGAATAGTTTTCTCGACTAATAAGTAACAGTTGGAAAATACTAGGTATTGAAAGATTAAATTTCATTTTTCGAATTTAACAGACGAAATGAAGTCAAATATGGAAATGTGTGATTACCAACAATTTAGTAATATTTTGGAGAGCATTTTCCTGTAATTTAAACAAAGATTTGTAGACTCCAACTACTTCATTTTTAACTTCACCATTTTCTAAAATAAATATAGAAAATATGGAGGGCTCTACTAATCGGAAAAACATTTAGTATGGATGTAGGTAGCTTAGAAATGATTTTAATTGAATTACAAAGCGACATTGGCTTGAAATCGCGTGATAAATTTAATATATGGAACAATATTTTCAATGAAAAATATCCAGTTTTAAAAGATGCCTATCTTAGAATAAATTCATGTTTTGGGTCAACATTTTTATGTGAATCGTCATTCTCTCAAATGGATTATGCAAAATCTAAATACCGTCCAAGTAGGACTGAAAATTATCTTGATGATTGCTTGCGTTTAGCTGCAAGTAATTATGAACCCGAATATACTCAAAAATAGCTGATGATATTCAATATCAATCATCTCATTAAAATAATAAAGAAGTGTTTTTTTCAATGAAAACCATTTTTTAATTTTTTAATTACTATAATAATTATTATTTAATTTTTTAATTACTATTATAATTTAATTACTGGTCGATCGCCATTCGTTTAGGAAAAAAAAGTAGCTCTATGGGTCGAAAAGGTTGAGCACCCCTGCTCTGGATTGACGTTTTGGTGGACGCCAGCCAAATATCAGTTAACTGTTATAGAGACATTGTTTTATTATTCTGTGTTAAAGAGCCTATTCAGAGATTCAGTTAGAAGACTTACTTGACCGACAAATTCTGAGACCTTCCTCTTGAATGATACTATGCTTTTACAATCGGAGGTAGTCCAGAGAACCTCATCTCTGCACACCGAAACTGTTGACGGTCAACTGTGCCGACGGAATTCAAGGATATGTGTTTAGATTGGAGGCAGGACATATTGTGTAAATTTTCTTGTTTATTTTTTCAGAAGTTTCGTGGCATCAACCTCTGCGATTGCTTTGTAGCATATATGATCTCGGATTCTTATTATCGTAGATTCTTATTATAGTAGGTTGGTTGGGCTAATATCCTGATTAACGAATGCCTTATACGTTCTTTGTTTGCGTTTATCCTGACCCAAATTTAGCTGATGATGTCCTTCATTTAATATATATATTAGATACTGGTAATAAATCCTTTACGCTTTGTCTACCCAGGTAGAACTGACATTGAAGTTTAATTTTGATAGATATTGCCCTAAAGCGAACATCACAGTTTTCAAGAATGAATATCTGAAAATCTCAAAAACTATTTACTGAATTCCTGAATTAAAAACAAAATAAATTTATCTTTATTTGGCTTAGAAAAATCATAAAAATCTCACATAATCAGATACACTGTTCTATCTAAATTAAATTAAAATAATGCTAATCAGCGGTATTTCTATTGAAATAATAAAACACATTGTGCAATAAGAACCAAAATGAAAGAAATCTTTTTAACACCAACCCCACTCACATCACAAAAAGTTTTTGAACAATCCGCATTCAAAAATTTACTATAAGTCGCTTCAAATTTACTCCAATCACATAAGCTTGTTTTACACCAGCTTAAATCTAATGGACTTTCGTTGATAAAAAAAGTTACCTTATCTCGTTCACGTTCATTTGGACAACTAGAAATAGAATAGAAATAAAAACAATAATAAGTTAGACTTAAAGTTATATATTAAAGCAACACATACTCATATTTCACAATAGCAACATTCGACGCGAAGGGTGATAGTTGACTTGTTTTCCAATGACGTTTTCCCATTTGTTGAAAATTATCCGCTCGTAATGAATCGCGATCCTTGTACGCACCCAATCCAGTTAAAAATGTCAAAATCGTAGAATCATGTGCAAAATATGCCGTTACTTTCGGATTAGATGTGTTATTTCGAAGTTTTTCGAACATATCTTGAATAAGCTTACATGCAATATTTTCATTTTGTGTAAACCCATATCCCCGAACTTGATAGTCCCTCAAATCTTCAAGATACTCTAACACTTCAACTTGTTTCGGTGTAAAAACAACACACCATGGACTTAATGTTAGAATATTCCAACTTTGCTCATAACGGCAAACGTCCCACATGATTAATATTTGCGCTTCGGTAAGCGGGTATCTGAATCCCAGGCGGACGGATACATCATTAGCTAGGTCTCTGAAAATTGGAAGATTTTTAAACTTCTGAAATTCGGAGTTGGGAGCAACAGCTGAAGCTTGGTTTTTAGCCCATGAGGAACAGTAATCAAAAGGACGTAGAAGATAATCTTGTGTTGGAGGTTTAGGTACATTAATATGATCGTAAGCACCGTCTCCGAATAGCCCCTCAAGAAAAGCTTTGTTTGAAGCAATAGTTCGTTGAAGATCCGTATTTTGAAAAAAGTATTCTTCAGGTGTGTAGATATTATTCAACAATCGGCTGAAAGCATGTTGGTAATTGACTGCAATATATTTAACATCATTCCATCCTTGAACAGTCAAAAACTTTTCATAGTTTTCGGTAATATTGGAGTTCCAGCTCCATAATTTTAACAGATCTAAATCACGATCACATATTGGACCACGGTCCGGTTTTGATCTCCGTTGTTCATAATTTTTAATAATATCATCACGAAGATCCACTAGGCTTCGGAATCCAGGCATATCTGTTCCTAAAGGCAATCGAGTTCCATGACGTACGGCTATCCAGAACTTTTTTGGTTCACAATCTTGATAAAAAAAAGCAATTATAATTAAAAGAGAAATGAAAAAGGGATAACTTACTTGGAACATTGTACAATCGATCAGAATTCTGTCCTTTTACTACAACGTATGCTGTCTTCGATCCAAATTGCTTAATTTGATTCCTGCCATGGTCATCAGATTGAAAGCAATAATTATCACAACAATTTGATGTATTTGTTGCAAATTGTGAGTTGATTAAGTGTAATATTTCTATGAATATAATTAACGATATCGCCAATGCTCCTGACACTGGAAATAAAGAAATTTACAAAGTTTATTGTTGATAATATTTACTCCTACATACAAAGTTTTAAAAAATTCATATATTCAATTCAATGAAAATTAAATTCGTTAGGCGATGTAAATGTTTGATGAGTCAATATATTGCAAATGTTTCAATTAATCAGCAAAATTAATTTTATTACCCTAACTTTATTTTATTGTTTAATTAAGATTAAAGTACTGAATACGATTTGTAAAACATGACACAAGTTTGCCGGCAGCAAAATATAGTAAAATAGTATAAACCAAAACAGAAAATCTGCTGAGTTAGTAAGCTAAGCTGACGCACGTCAATAAATAAACTATCACACGACACCCACCAAAAATGGTTTACCTTAACAAAAAAAAATTATTAATTTTGTGATTTTTTGTTACTTATCCACATTTTTTGTTACTTATCCTTATTTTTTGTTACTTATCCACAAATAGTTAAATCATTGAAATAGCTGGCTTAAAATAAATTAACACAAGTGACATAGAAATTAGTGATCACCGCCACTGAATTAAAATGAACCAAAAACTTTCATTCAATATTTCAAATAAACTATTTGGTTTTCATAAAATAATAACAAACAGTTTAATTGTATAGTAAATGTGTGACTATAACATCACACTCTAATTATTTAAATTTAGAACAAATAAAACAACAATTATGTGCGAAACAAAAACATGCAGATTTAAATAACGATCCCAGACACGCAATCTGATTCTGTGCCAATTTGAAAAAAAAGTAGTGTATTAAAATAAAAACAATTCATCCGTCCGTATCGATCATACAAAAAGAGGTCAACGATTTAAAGAAATCAAATAAAAACAGTTAATTGATATATTAAAAAACAGAACTCTAACTTTACATACTTATTCCAATTCACTTTAAAAACTCACGATCACTTAATATCATAAAACTGTTAATTTATCGTACAATTAACCATGGAACACAATAACCACACCCGAAACTGAATTCCAACTTCAAATGATCATTAAAAATAAAAATTGTTTTGTTATTATGATCGACTACTTCTAAGAGTTGTACAAACAGAATAACAAAACTAATAACGGTTATAACAAATAAATTATCCATAAAAGTTTTGTTGTTTAGTTTGATCGTTATATGTAGTGTGAATAAAGAGAGTATTTTGATCAAACGATCATATAAGAGAATTTGATGAATGAATTTGTTTAACGACGACGTTAACGGTAGAAAAAACAAAACAACTTTAAGTTTGTTATGTTTTCGTTTCGTTATCGTAGTCGCGGGTTTGGATTGGTATTGATGTTAAAAACAATCTATAGTTTTTCTGTTTTATTGAACGTTTTTATGTTAATGAATGTAAATTATTAAATTTTTGTTTATTAAAATTTTACTTCCGTTTTAAAAATAAAACTTATCATTCGTTACGGTTGGGTCATGTGAATAATTGAAATTATTTTTGTTTTGTTATTTTAATACAATCATTATAATAATAGGAGGGATAAAGTGTGAAATACATAAATGTTAGGTTTTTATGGAAAAGGTTTTATGGGTTGGGGATGGGGTAGTCCTATTAGTACATGAATATATCATAAAATATTACAAATCGACGATCATATGCATGTGTAATCCTTGGTTTTAGGATTCTTTAATTTAAAAAAGTAAAACAAACACCTTATGGTTTGGATGTCCCCAAGACATGACCTAACTTATGAAGTTGTTATTTTCATCCCTCCCACCGACTAATTATGTTCCTTTTGACTCAAAAATGATGTGTATGCAGTATTACTGAAATCATAAAATAATTACCCACCGCGCAGTGGCGTCGAAGATAAGAAAATTAGCAGAATAATAGGATTTTTTATGTTTATCAGATATAATCATCTTAAAATATAATTATAATAATATATAATATTTCTCATAATTTCGATTTTTTATTAAAAGCTAATTACTTTACAATTCCAACGAGCCTTAATATTTAGAAATTGATCTTCGGAAAGCGTTTTTATCGAATTTCTTCTTCTTAAATCCAAAAAAAAAATTTATTTCTGCGAAAATTCAGAAAAAATAAATTTTTATGTTAGATTTAGACATTGTTTGAGTAACAGAAATTTTTATTTTTGGATACATTGCTAGCAGAATTAACTGGACATGGTAAAGTAGATCGTTTGTTAACCAAAGTAACATTTGGTAATATTGAGAAGTTATTGACGGTTCCATAATGCAAAGAAGGGAGCGGCTTATCCATTGCGAATGCGATATATGAATGCCTTGAAGAATGGGATCTTACTGATAAAGTCGAAGGCATGTGTTACGACACGACATCAAGTAACACTGGACCAGAAAAAGGTGGAAAAAAAGATTGGCCACAACTTGATTCGATTCCCATGTCGTCATCACATATAGGAGATTAAACTACGGGCTGTTTATGATCTCAAATTTGGAAAGACCACAGCACCCGATGTTTATCTGTTCAACAAATTTCAGAAGGCATGGGACGATGGTAAAATTAATCCAACAATGTTCAAAAATGGAATATCGGACAAAAAACTGGGAAACAAAATTCCAAAACACTCGTGAGAAGCTCTAGTAATTTTTTGTCATGAAGAGTTGGAAAAATCACACCTACGCAGCGAATATAAAGAATTTTTGGAAGTTATATTGATTTAACAAAATCAGTTGTTCTATCGGAACGACTTGAGTGAGAATTTAAATTCATTATTTTTCTTTTTTTGGATTGTATATCCTTTTATTTCACTCAAAATAAAAATTTTAATTATTTAAAAAAACTATTTTAATTTATTTAAAAAATTCAAACTTTATTGATTACAACATGTTTCGGAATACAATATTCCATCTACAGGTATTTTGTGTACAATTGAAGTAAAGTTAATTACGACTAGTAATTAACTTTACTTCAATTGTACACAAAATACCTGTAGATGGAATATTGTATTCCGAAACATGTTTTAATCAATAAAGTTTGAATTTTTTAAATAAATTAAAATAGTTTTTTTAAATAAATAAAATTTTTATTTTGAGTGAAATAAAAGGATACAATCCAAAAAAAGAAAAATAATGAATTTACATTGATTTTTCTTGGCGAAACCATTGAAAATTACAAATTCAAACGCCCAGGTCCGACAAGTCACGCCGTTTGCATTTTTTCGAGACGTTTGCATTTTTCTGATTATGTTGTATGTAAAAAGTTGGTATAAATGCATAGATGGAACAGCAGCCGCAAATCAGGAGCCCTATTTGTGAATACGAATTCGAGTAAACGAACTCTATTTTCGAATGAGTGGTATTTGTGAATAAGAAAACGTATAATTTTTGAGCTAAAACGAATAACATGAAACGAACATAAATTTCCCTTATCTGGCAATTCGTTTTCGAGTAATAATTGTACGATCATGAACGAATTTTTGTTCGTCCTTTGTTTTGTTAACGAAGTTAGTTAGTTTTGTCAAAATACCAACCAAAAAATTTAAAATGTAAGTAAATTCAATAGATTATCTTAATTATTAAACTAAAAATAGTTATTATTAGATATTTTTACATTATGTGTTCTGATTATATGTTTTTATATAATGAATATAAAAACAAATAATGTATATATAAATGTTATTATAATATAAGAATTTGTAATTATTTATCTTTTATAGTTAATGTAAGAGTTTGTAATTATTTATCTTTAATTTATTGTGGATTGTTTTGTTAGTATTGTATGCGTTTGCTTTGAAATTGGTAGAGACTAGTGATATAGTGAATTCTTTTCTAACTGTGCCGGACAAGTTCCACACGGAATTATCGAAATTTGTATTTTTGTGTAAAAGTGCAATACAAAAAATAAAAATTTCGATAATTCGGTGTCGCGATTTGTTCGGTACAGTAGAAAATGATCCACTTTTGTTGAGGTAATTAGCTATTGTGGGAAGTTTGGATATTTCATGTGCTTGTATAAAATAAGGATATTTCATGTAGTGTTAGTCATGTTTGGATATTTCATGTAGTGGTAGAATAATCAAAAAGGGAGCCCATGAATTATTTTTAGGCAACGATTTTGTATGATTTAACTTTTCTCTGGTGAACTTCAGCATAGTTAAACCAAGCCGGTGCTGCATAATGTATACGTAAGGGTTGGTTTAATAATAACATATACTATTTTTTTATGTTTACAAGTAAAGTTTTTTATTTAGCAGGGCATATAATAAAAGAATCGGTTTTCGAAAAACGAATCTGAATTTTTCGCATTTTTCAATTTCATGACTAACATGGTTCTTGAAGGTGAGTCGAGAATCAGTCCACTATACTCTGGTATATGACTGGATTATTGGTTCTGCTTGATACAAAAGTAGTAGTAGTAGTATCTCTGCTCGCGACCTCTAGAGAAGTATATTTCCTGCGTTTTGTTGCAGTTTCTGGGTTCCAACCCTAGGGCGATTCCACAGATCTTCCTTAACAGGTCCGTCACATTCTCTGGACATATTAATTGGTGCTAACCATTATGTGTTGTGCCCTCATATGCGGGACATTTGTTGATAGCTTGGGGGTCGGGTCTGTCCATGTAGTTATTTAATATTCGTGACTGACCGGATCTTAATTGCGCTAGAACGCATCTAGTGCTGCGAAGCAATTGATTCTCTTTTATACAGCGATAAGGGGCTTAGCGAAACCGAAGAACCTGAGCTATAGTAGGCTCCAGCCTGGTCTTGCAAATCGTAAACCTGTTGTCATGTCAAGCGGTAACGGGGAGCTCGGCTTAGCCACCCAGGTCGCGGGAAGGTGCTCCCTTAATTATCACCCTCTTTTGGGTACACACTAAAGAGGACTCAGGTAGGGCCAAACCATGAAAGGTACCAAGCCTCTGTGCACCTGTCGTCCCAGTTGTACATAGACTTCTAACAGGTATAGACGAAGGCCTGTTGGTGACCTTTATTGCGTCTTAACTCGTGGAAGCAATATGGGCAAATTTCGAAGTAATATTTTTTATCTTAAATTTCTTAAAATGTTTGTTTTCTAACGATTTCTTTTATTTCTGTCAAAAGTTTTTACAGTGCCATGAATTCTTTAAATTCAGGTACTAAATCTTCGACACTGCAAGCTACATTGTTCGCAGAACGCTCTGCCTCAAATTCCACCGTTTTGGAAACTCCTAAAGAAATCCCCCAAATCCAGTCTTTAGGAGCAAGTGCAAGTGATCTCGGAGAGCCATCATATGACATCCGGTTGCGGTTCTCAATGCTGTGTTTTGTATTGTTTTTTAACTTCTTCCAGTGAGTTTCAGCAACTTTGGGTGTCCATATGGGTGCAGCATAGTTTATAATTGGTCGGTTTATTATTTTTATCCTTGGTCTATGAACTACCCGCTAATAATTCATGTAATTAAATTTAGACATCACTTATTGTGCATGAGAATTGAGCAATGGGTCGAATGTTTCCACCAACAGTCTCGGATTTTTAACTGTCGTATTAAGTATTTTGTCAATGCAGATGCTTAGTGTTGCATTCACCTCCTTCGTCCATTTTTGGGAATTCCAAAGCTAAGATAACATATTCTAATTATTATATGCTTTATTAAAGCATAACAAAATACAACTTTACAACAATATGATGCTTTAGTCAACTTTATGGAAGATCACCAAGCATTAGCAAAGGGATTCAATACATCACCGGAAGGCCGAACCAGTTCCAAAAATCTATGGAAAGAAGTTGAAGTGCGGCTGAACAGCATTGGACCGCCTGTTAGAAGTTCGGGGGGTTGAAAAAAGTCTGGGCAGACTATAAATATAATATAAAAAAAACTGAAGCAAAATAAAATCAATATCTCAATAACTGGAGGCGGCCCATCAAAATCGCATACATTCTCTCAGTTTGAAGAAACTGTTATTAGGAAAATAAGTTTAAAAGAATCAGTGAATGGGATTGCAGATGCTGTATCTTTTGGGAATACAGAACTGTGTCTACCAAATATAGAAAACATTCCTCCAGTATCCATTGAATTTGATAAAAGCAATGCTACAACACAAAATACGGAGGAAGTTCAAATGCACCCAACAAGAAATGATAAACAAAAACTATCAAAAAAACAATTACTAGAAAGGCAGGTGTAGTGTCAAAAACGTTTTCAAGAAAATGTGAATGACAAACTGCACAGTGTTGGAGAGACATTGATAGACACAAATAAAACTCTGCAACAAATGCTAAAACTATTTGAAAAGCGATACGTTTAAGAAAAAAGAAAATTTTCTCTAGAAGAGCGGAAAATACAAATAAGAAAAATAAATATGATGGAAGAAATGTGATATAAGAACTTCATTTATGTGATATAATATATTCAAAGAATAATATAAAAAAAATATTTATTAGTAACTAAGCAATTTAATTATTATTAAAGTTCAAATAAACTATTTATGTAAAAAATAATATAATATTGAAATGAATTATAAAATGAATTAATATGAATATAAAATTGAAAATATGGAGGGGCTGAAATCTCACAGCTCTGAGATATCAAGACTTTGGTCTGGGTTAAGGATTTTGATATAGTTTTCGGCAAAAAACTTTTATGATGACATGGTTTTTAGTTTTGGGCAGCGATGTATATCAAACATAACTCTTTGTTAAAGTACAAGTATTTTTTTATCTCTGTTTAGAAATTTATTACAAAACTAACACGAAACATCAATACGTGGCCGGAAAATTATAATCAAAATTCCAAAAATATTGTTAAAATCAAACTTTTTCAAAATTCCAAAAATTAGAATAAAATCAAATACTTAAATTTTTTCTAAATTCCAATAATATTTCAAAAATTCTTAAAAATTCAAACTTTTTCCAAAATTCTAAAAATATTGCAAAAATTATTACAAAATCAAAAATTGAAAATTTTTTCAAAATTCTAAAAATTATAATAAAATCAAAAATTAAAAATTTTTCAGAATTCTAAAAATATTCCAAAAATTCTTACAAAATCAAAACTTAAAACTTTTTTCAAAATTCTAAAAATATTGCAAAAAATTATTACAAAATCAAAAATACAAACTTTTTTCAAAATTCCAAAAATATTTAAAAATCTATAACAAATTCAAAAATTTCCATGTCCTATTTTTCATTTTCAATTACATATACGTCATAAAAACAGCTACGTTTTTTTCCAAAAAATAAATGAAATTATTTTTTGACACACTTGACATTACTTTTTTGACAAACTCATATGGCATTATAATTCTCAATAATAATAATAAAATTTCATTTCAAATAATTTTATTTTTTTCCAAAAATTGGGTAAAAAAATAAATAAAAATCTTTCTTTTGACACACTTGACAACATTTTTTTGACAAACTTATAATGCAATAATCTAGTTTTTGATCTCTCATACCAATCCCTACCATCAAGATTTCTCCAAATTTAATGTTCCTACTCGTAATCACTTAAAATGAACGTTTTTTAAGCCAAAAATATGAAAATTTGCTATTTTTGACACACATAATGATTTTTTTGACACACTTCCAGTACAGTTATCGAACACAGCGTCCTTTCGGACCTGTCCCTTAAGTATACCTATTTTTAGAAAAAAAAATTTTTGAAATCCCTCCAGCGGTTTTCCCTGCAGCGTAGGTAATGACGGCGGCCAGACGGCCAGACGGCCGGACGGCCGGCAGACAGACATACATTTTTTTTTGCTTCTTTAGAATCAGGAGGTCCTAAAACGTCGAGAAATGTCAAAAAAGTGGGGGTAAGAATTTCACTTTGAGCTCGTGAATGTAATACTTAGGTCTTTCAGACCGAAGTAATATGTAAGACAATACATAAAATATGGAGGGGCTGAAATCTCACAGCTCTGAGATATCAAGACTTCGGTCTGGGTTAAAGATTTTGATATAGTTTTCGGTAAAAAACTTTTATGAGGACATGGTTTTTAGTTTTGGGCAGCGATGTATATCAAACATAACTCTTTGTTAAAGTACAAGCATTTTTTTAACTCAGTTTAAAAATTTACTACACAACTAACACGAAACATCAATACGTTGCCAGAAAATTATAATCAAAATTCCAAAAATATTGTAAAAATTAAATAAAGTCAAACTTTTTCAAAATTCCAAAAATATTCCAAAAATTAGAATAAAATCAAATATTTAAATTTTTTCTAAATTCCAACATTTCAAAAATTCTTAAAAATTCAAACTTTTTCCAAAATTCTAAAAATATTGCAAAAATTATTACAAAATCAAAAATTGAAATTTTTTTTCAAAATTCCAAAAATTATAATAATATCAAAAATTTAAAATTTTTCAAAATTCTAAAAATATTCCAAAAATTCTTACAAAATCAAAAATTAAAACTTTTGCCGATATTCTAAAAATATTGCAAAAATTATTACAAAATCAAAAATACAAACTTTTTCAAAATTCCAAAAATATTTCAAAAACTATAACAAATTCAAAAACTTCCATGTCTAATTTCATTTTCGATTACATTTACGTCATAAAAACAGCTACATTTTTTTTCCAAAAAATTGGCTAAAAAATAAATGAAATCATTTTTTGACACACTTGACATTATTTTTTGACAAACTTATAATGCCACAATTCTCAATAATAATAATAAAATATCATGTCATACAAACTATTAATTTTATTGTTTTCTAAAAAAATAGGGTAAAAAATAAATAAAAACCTTTCTTTTGACACACTTGACAACATTTTTTGACAAACTTATAATCCATAATTCTCAATAATAATAATAAAATTTCATTTCAAAGAAACAATTTTATTTTTTTCCAAAAAAAGGGTAAAAAACTAAATAAAAATCTTTTGACACACTTGACAACATTTTTTTGACAACCTCATAATGCCATAATTCTCAATAATAATAATAAAACTTCATTTCAAACAAACAATTAATTTTATTTTTTTTTTCTAAAAAATTGGGTAAAAAAATAAATAAAAATCTTTCTTTTGACACACTTGACAACATTTTTTTGACAAACTTATAATGCAATAATCTAGTTTTTGATCTTACATACCAATCCCGACCATCAAGATTTCTCCAAATTTAATGTTCCTACTCGTAATCACTTAAAATGAACGTTTTTTAAGCCAAAAATATGAAAATTTGCTATTTTTGACACACATAATGATTTTTTGACACACTTCCGGTACAGTTATCGAACACAGCGTCCTTTCGGACCTGTCCCTTGTGAATACCTATTTTTAGAAAAAAAAATTTTGAAATCCCTCCAGCGGTTTTCCCTGCAGCGTAGGTAATGACGGCCGGCCGGCCGGCCGGCAGACAGACATACATTTTTTTTTTTTGCTTTTTTAGAATCAGGAGGTCCTAAAACGTCGAGAAATGTCAAAAAAAGTGGGGGTAAGAATTTCACTTTGAGCTCATGAATGTAATACTTAGGTCTTTCAGACCGAAGTAATAAAACATTTTATTGAATTAAATTTCTAATTGTTGATCTATTATATTATACATAAGCTATTTTTTTTATAATTTTCAATACAATTTTCAAATTATTTTCAAAAAAAGCTTATGTAATTAATTGAATTTAAAATATTATTTCTTATCTGTCTGCCTAAGGCATTTTCATCCCATGGAACATCAATTACTTCGGTCTGATAGACCTAAGTATTACATTCATGAGCTCAAAGTGAAATTCTTACCCCCACTTTTTTTGACATTTCTTGATTGTTCAAAAGGAACTCTGATATGAAGACATATATTTTTCAAAGCTGCACACACATTTACTATTTGTGCAGCTTTTTTGGGAGCATAGTGCAGTTCCCTTGCACTTAAAAGACACTGAAATCAAACCTTAGGAACGCCAATGCATCTTTCTATGACATTCCGCAACGTGTTGTATAGAGCTTCTCTACTGCCTTCGTTTGTGGCCCTAAATGGTGTCAATAGCCAAGGCTCTAGCGGATAGCCAGAGTCACCTAGAAATAGAACAAAAGTTACACAACAAAGATCTATTTCAATGAACAATTATACACTTACCGAGCAACCTATAATTAGAATTAGCAGTATTGTAATTCTGATGTAAATATTCACGATAGGTTGATAAAGTCAAAACAAGCAAGTCATGTGAAGCTCCTCCGTACCTTGAGTCTACAGCCATTATCCTCATATTGTGGTCACATGTCTAAAATACATTTTTTATTATTTAATAGTAATTTTAAATTTTGATAAAACCCTAAATATATAACAAACTTACAATCATTGTGTTAAAGCTATGCTTTCCCTTCCTATTAAAATAGAGGTGTTCATTCTCTACTGGTTAAAATAAATTTATATTGGTTCCATCCACACAGCCGAGTACACCAGGAAATATTGTAGAAGTAAACAGCTGCAGTTTGTCTATCGCGGAATGTTTGGCGGAATGATATCCATTTGGAGCATAACTATTGTTTTATCGCTGAAAGACCATCACTAATAGCAGTTGATACTGATGATTGCGACAAACCAATAAGAAAGTCATTTGGTAATGCTTTCGTGATGCTTTCGGTAACGCTTTGTTGATAGCTGCCTTGAGCACAAAACCGTAGAGTGGCCGCTAATTTTAAAATATTGGGACAACTTGTTGATCTAGCTCAAATCGGTAATTCATCGTTTATTTATTTGATGAGATATTTCACTGCATCTTTGGAGAGTCTGAATAATTTATTGAACCTGGAATTTAAATTGATAAACATAAACATTTCACATACAAAAACAAGTTCAACTCACTCTGTATTAGGTAGCTCGAAAATATTAGATTTGTCACGAAGTGACTTAAATAATAGATGAGGTGAAGTATCATCATTATCACTATCGGTATCGCTTGAAAAATAATTTGCAATTGTGTCCATATTTAATTTATGAATTCTATCTTTTGCAAACTTTATTGAAATGAATTATTAAAATCAAAACTACTTGTTGCAAACCACACTTCAAATCGTAAACACTAAACAAAAAAATCAAACAAACTATATATGCCATAATATAACTATAAAACATAAAATTATAATCTAATTTATCTATAACAAAACATTTAATTTTTAAACACACTTAATTACAACAATTTCAATGAAACAAGTTTAGCTCTAAAAAAAAGAAAACAAATAAAAATAAACCATTTATTTATTTATTTTATTATTTTGTTTTTCCTCAACAATTTATAATTACAAACCGTCAAAATTTAACCAAGGTTAGAATTTTTCGAAAAGGTTTACCCATTTTAATAAAATTTCCCATTTAAGAAATGGCGACTATTTTGTAGTGGACAATTTTATTTTCGATCGAGTTCAGAAATACCAAAACGAATTCAAATCGAATCGAGCATGAAGGTGAGTCGAGAATCAGTCCAATATACTCTGGTATATGACTGGATTATTGGTTCTGCTTGATACAAAAGTAGTAGTAGTAGTATCTCTGCTCGCGACCTCTAGAGAAGTATATTTCCTGCGTTTTGTTGCAGTTTCTGGGTTCCAACCCTAGGGCGATTCCACAGATCTTCCTTAACAGGTCCGTCACATTCTCTGGACATATTAATTGGTGCTAACCATTATGTGTTGTGCCCTCATATGCGGGACATTTGTTGATAGCTTGGGGGTCGGGTCTGTCCATGTAGTTATTTAATATTCGTGACTGACCGGATCTTAATTGCGCTAGAACGCATCTAGTGCTGCGAAGCAATTGATTCTCTTTTATACAGCGATAAGGGGCTTAGCGAAACCGAAGAACCTGAGCTATAGTAGGCTCCAGCCTGGTCTTGCAAATCGTAAACCTGTTGTCATGTCAAGCGGTAACGGGGAGCTCGGCTTAGCCACCCAGGTCGCGGGAAGGTGCTCCCTTAATTATCACCCTCTTTTGGGTACACACTAAAGAGGACTCAGGTAGGGTCAAACCATGAAAGGTACCAAGCCTCTGTGCACCTGTCGTCCCAGTTGTACATAGACTTCTAACAGGTATAGACGAAGGCCTGTTGGTGACCTTTATTGCGTCTTAACTCGTGGAAGCAATATGGGCAAATTTCGAAGTAATATTTTTTATCTTAAATTTCTTAAAATGTTTGTTTTCTAACGATTTCTTTTATTTCTGTCAAAAGTTTTTACAGTGCCATGAATTCTTTAAATTCAGGTACTAAATCTTCGACACTGCAAGCTACATTGTTCGCAGAACGCTCTGCCTCAAATTCCACCGTTTTGGAAACTCCTAAAGAAATCCCCCAAATCCAGTCTTTAGGAGCAAGTGCAAGTGATCTCGGAGAGCCATCATATGACATCCGGTTGCGGTTCTCAATGCTGTGTTTTGTATTGTTTTTTAACTTCTTCCAGTGAGTTTCAGCAGCTTTGGGTGTCCATATGGGTGCAGCATAGTTTATAATTGGTCGGTTTATTATTTTTATCCTTGGTCTATGAACTACCCGCTAATAATTCATGTAATTAAATTTAGACATCACCTATTGTGCATGAGAATTGAGCAATGGGTCGAATGTTTCCACCAACAGTCTCGGATTTTTAACTGTCGTATTAAGTATTTTGTCAATGCAGATGCTTAGTGTTGTATTCACCTCCTTCGTCCATTTTTGGGAATTCCAAAGCTAAGATAACATATTCTAAGTATTATATGCTTTATTAAAGCATAACAAAATACAACTTTACAACAATATGATGCTTTAGTCAACTTTATGGAAGATCACCAAGCATTAGCAAAGGGATTCAATACATCACCGGAAGGCCGAACCAGTTCCAAAAATCTATGGAAAGAAGTTGAAGTGCGACTGAACAGCATTGGACCGCCTGTTAGAAATTCGGGGGGTTGAAAAAAGTCTGGGCAGACTATAAATATAATATAAAAAAAACTGAAGCAAAATAAAATCAATATCTCAATAACTGGAGGCGGCCCATCAAAATCGCATACATTCTCTCAGTTTGAAGAAACTGTTATTAGGAAAATAAGTTTAAAAGAATCAGTGAATGGGATTGCAGATGCTGTATCTTTTGGGAATACAGAACTGTGTCTACCAAATATAGAAAACATTCCTCCAGTATCCATTGAATTTGATAAAAGCAATGCTACAACACAAAATACGGAGGAAGTTCAAATGCACCCAACAAGAAATGATAAACAAAAACTATCAAAAAAACAATTACTAGAAAGGCAGGTGTAGTGTCAAAAACGTTTTCAAGAAAATGTGAATGACAAACTGCACAGTGTTGGAGAGACATTGATAGACACAAATAAAACTCTGCAACAAATGCTAAAACTATTTGAAAAGCGATACGTTTAAGAAAAAAGAAAATTTTCTCTAGAAGAGCGGAAAATACAAATAAGAAAAATAAATATGATGGAAGAAATGTGATATAAGAAAACTTCATTTATGTGATATAATATATTCAAAGAATAATATAAAAAAAATATTTATTAGTAACTAAGCAATTTAATTATTATTAAAGTTCAAATAAACTATTTATGTAAAAAATAATATAATATTGAAATGAATTATAAAATGAATTAATATGAATATAAAATTGAAAATATGGAGGGGCTGAAATCTCACAGCTCTGAGATATCAAGACTTTGGTCTGGGTTAAGGATTTTGATATAGTTTTCGGCAAAAAACTTTTATGATGACATGGTTTTTAGTTTTGGGCAGCGATGTATATCAAACATAACTCTTTGTTAAAGTACAAGTATTTTTTTATCTCTGTTTAGAAATTTATTACAAAACTAACACGAAACATCAATACGTGGCCGCAAAATTATAATCAAAATTCCAAAAATATTGTTAAAATCAAACTTTTTCAAAATTCCAAAAATTAGAATAAAATCAAATACTTAAATTTTTTCTAAATTCCAATAATATTTCAAAAATTCTTAAAAATTCAAACTTTTTCCAAAATTCTAAAAATATTGCAAAAATTATAATAAAATCAAAAATTAAAAATTTTTCAAAATTCTAAAAATATTGCAAAAAATTATTACAAAATCAAAAATACAAACTTTTTTCAAAATTCCAAAAATATTTAAAAATCTATAACAAATTCAAAAATTTCCATGTCCTATTTTTCATTTTCAATTACATATACGTCATAAAAACAGCTACGTTTTTTTCCAAAAAATAAATGAAATTATTTTTTGACACACTTGACATTATTTTTTTGACAAACTCATATGGCATTATAATTCTCAATAATAATAATAAAATTTCATTTCAAATAATTTTATTTTTTTCCAAAAATTGGGTAAAAAAATAAATAAAAATCTTTATTTTGACACACTTGACAACATTTTTTTGACAAACTTATAATGCCATAATTCTCAATAATAATAATAAAATTACATTCAAACAAATAATTCATTTTATTTTTTTCCAAAAAATTGGGTAAAAAAATAAATAAAAATCTTTCTTTTGACACACTTGACAACATTTTTTTGACAAACTTATAATGCAATAATCTAGTTTTTGATCTCTCATACCAATCCCTACCATCAAGATTTCTCCAAATTTAATGTTCCTACTCGTAATCACTTAAAATGAACGTTTTTTAAGCCAAAAATATGAAAATTTGCTATTTTTGACACACATAATGATTTTTTTGACACACTTCCAGTACAGTTATCGAACACAGCGTCCTTTCGGACCTGTCCCTTAAGTATTTTTGAAATCCCTCCAAAGCCAAAAATATGAAAATTTGCTATTTTTGACACACATAATGATTTTTTTGACACACTTCCGGTACAGTTATCGAACACAGCGTCCTTTCGGACCTGTCCCTTGTGAATACCTATTTTTAGAAAAAAAAATTTTGAAATCCCTCCAGCGGTTTTCCCTGCAGCGTAGGTAATGACGGCCGGCCGGCAGACAGACATACATTTTTTTTTTTTTGCTTTTTTAGAATCAGGAGGTCCTAAAACGTCGAGAAATGTCAAAAAAAGTGGGGGTAAGAATTTCACTTTGAGCTCATGAATGTAATACTTAGGTCTTTCAGACCGAAGTAATAAAACATTTTATTGAATTAAATTTCTAATTGTTGATCTATTATATTATACATAAGCTATTTTTTTTATAATTTTCAATACAATTTTCAAATTATTTTCAAAAAAAGCTTATGTAATTAATTGAATTTAAAATATTATTTCTTATCTGTCTGCCTAAGGCATTTTCATCCCATGGAACATCAATTACTTCGGTCTGATAGACCTAAGTATTACATTCATGAGCTCAAAGTGAAATTCTTACCCCCACTTTTTTTGACATTTCTCGACGTTTTAGGACCTCCTGATTCTAAAAAAGCAAAAAAAAAAAATGTATGTCTGTCTGCCGTCCGTCCGGCCGCCGTCATTACCTACGCTGCAGGGAAAACCGCTGGAGGGATTTCAAAATTTTTTTTTCTAAAAATAGGTATTCACAAGGGACAGGTCCGAAAGGACGCTGTGTTCGATAACTGTACCGGAAGTGTGTCATAAAAATCATTATGTGTGTCAAAAATAGCAAATTATCATATTTTTGGCTTAAAAAACGTTCATTTTAAGTGATTACGAGTAGGAACATTAAATTTGGAGAAATATTGATGGTTGGAATTGGTATGTGAGATCAAAAACTATATTATTGCATTATAAGTTTGTCAAAAAAATGTTGTCAAGTGTGTCAAAAGAAAGATTTTTATTTATTTTTTTACCCAATTTTTTGGAAAAAAAAATAAAATTAATTGTTTGTTTGAAATGAAGTTTTATTATTATTATTGAGAATTATGGCATTTTAAGTTTGTCAAAAAAATGTTGTCAAGTGTGTCAAAAGAAAGATTTTCATTTATTTTTTGGAAAAAAAAAAATAAAATTAATTGTTTGTTTGAAATGAAGTTTTATTATTATTATTGAGAATTATGGCATTATAAGTTTGTCAAAAAAATGTTGTCAAGTGTGTCAAAAGATTTTTATTTAGTTTTTTACCCAATTTTTTGGAAAAAAATAAAATTGTTTCTTTGAAGTGAAATTTTATTATTATTATAGAGAATTATGGATTATAAGTTTGTCAAAAAAATGTTGTCAAGTGTGTCAAAAGAAAGGTTTTTATTTATTTTTTACCCTATTTTTTTAGAAAATAATAAAATTAATAGTTTGTATGACATGATATTTTATTATTATTATAAGGAATTATGGCATTATAAGTTTGTCAAAAAAATGTTGTCAAGTGTGTCGAAAAATGATTTCATTTATTTTTTTAGCCAATTTTTTGGAAAAAAAAAAATGTTGCTGTTTTTATGACGTAAATGTAATTGAAAATGAAATTGGACATGGAAATTTTTGAATTTGTTATAGTTTTTGAAATATTTTTGGAATTTTGAAAAAGTTTGTATTTTTGATTTTGTAATAATTTTTGCAATATTTTTAGAATATCGGCAAAAGTTTTAATTTTTGATTTTGTAAGAATTTTTGGAATATTTTTAGAATTTTGAAAAATTTTAAATTTTTGATATTATTATAATTTTGGGAATTTTGAAAAAACTTTCAATTTTTGATTTTGTAATAATTTTTGCAATATTTTTAGAATTTTGGAAAAAGTTTGAATTTTTAAGAATTTTTGAAATGTTGGAATTTAGAAAAAATTTAAGTATTTGATTTTTTTCTAATTTTTGGAATATTTTTGGAATTTTGAAAAAGTTTGACTTTATTTAATTTTTACAATGTTTTTGGAATTTTGATTATAATTTTCTGGCAACGTATTGATGTTTCGTGTTAGTTATGTAGTAAATTTTTAAACTGAGATTAAAAATACTTGTACTTTAACAAAGAGTTATGTTTGATATACATCGCTGCCCAAAACTAAAAACCATGTCCTCATAAAAGTTTTTTGCTGAAAACTATATCAAAATCTTTAACCCAGACCGAAGTCTTGATATCTCAGAGCTGTGAGATTTCAGCCCCTCCATATTTTCTATTTGCACTTCTGAGTTAACAACATTTTCTTTTGATTGTTCAAAAGGAACTCTGATATGAAGACATATATTTTTCAAAGCTGCACACACATTTACTATTTGTGCAGCTTTTTTGGGAACATAGTGCAGTTCCCTTGCACTTAAAAGACACTGAAATCAAACCTTAGGAACGCCAATGCATCTTTCTATGACATTCCGCAACGTGTTGTATAGAGCTTCTCTACTGCCTTCGTTTGTGGCCCTAAATGGTGTCAATAGCCAAGGCTCTAGCGGATAGCCAGAGTCACCTAGAAATAGAACAAAAGTTACACAACAAAGATCTATTTCAATGAACAATTATACACTTACCGAGCAACCTATAATTAGAATTAGCAGTATTGTAATTCTGATGTAAATATTCACGATAGGTTGATAAAGTCAAAACAAGCAAGTCATGTGAAGCTCCTCCGTACCTTGAGTCTACAGCCATTATCCTCATATTGTGGTCACATGTCTAAAATACATTTTTTATTATTTAATAGTAATTTTAAATTTTGATAAAACCCTAAATATATAACAAACTTACAATCATTGTGTTAAAGCTATGCTTTCCCTTCCTATTAAAATAGAGGTGTTCATTCTCTACTGGTTAAAATAAATTTATATTGGTTCCATCCACACAGCCGAGTACACCAGGAAATATTGTAGAAGTAAACAGCTGCAGTTTGTCTATCGCGGAATGTTTGGCGAAATGATATCCATTTGGAGCATAACTATTGTTTTATCGCTGAAAGACCATCACTAATAGCAGTTGATACTGATGATTGCGACAAACCAATAAGAAAGTCATTTGGTAATGCTTTCGTGACGCTTTCGGTAACGCTTTGTTGATAGCTGCCTTGAGCACAAAACCGTAGAGTGGCCGCTAATTTTAAAATATTGGGACAACTTGTTGATCTAGCTCAAATCGGTAATTCATCGTTTATTTATTTGATGAGATATTTCACTGCATCTTTGGAGAGTCTGAATAATTTATTGAACCTGGAATTTAAATTGATAAACATAAACATTTCACATACAAAAACAAGTTCAACTCACTCTGTATTAGGTAGCTCGAAAATATTAGATTTGTCACGAAGTGACTTAAATAATAGATGAGGTGAAGTATCATCATTATCACTATCGGTATCGCTTGAAAAATAATGTGCAATTGTGTCCATATTTAATTTATGAATTCTATCTTTTGCAAACTTTATTGAAATGAATTATTAAAATCAAAACTACTTGTTGCAAACCACACTTCAAATCAAAAACACTAAACAAAAAAATCAAACAAACTATATATGCCATAATATAACTATAAAACATAAAATTATAATCTAATTTATCTATAACAAAACATTTAATTTTTAAACACACTTAATTACAACAATTTCAATGAAACAAGTTTAGCTCTAAAAAAAAGAAAACAAATAAAAATAAACCATTTATTTATTTATTTTATTATTTTGTTTTTCCTCAACAATTTATAATTACAAACCGTCAAAATTTAACCAAGGTTAGAATTTTTCGAAAAGGTTTACCCATTTTAATAAAATTTCCCATTTAAGAAATGGCGACTATTTTGTAGTGGACAATTTTATTTTCGATCGAGTTCAGAAATACCAAAACGAATTCAAATCGAATCGAGCATTCGAAACGAATATGAATTCGAAGCGGATTCACAAATAGGGCTGCAGGATTTGGATTTCATCAAAATTGACCAAAGAGTTTCAGAATAAATGTTGAGCAAAATTTGTTATCATCTTCACTATTTAACGGAAGCAAATATTGGCTTGGCTTTTTTCCCAGAGATTTCGTTTGATGAAAAACGAAAAATGGTTCAAAACCTTGAGGTCCCAGCACAAGACATCCCCATCGCACCCCAAACTCGAAAAAAAAAAGATTTTGACGCAGTCAAACATATGCAACTTTTTGCTAATAAGAACATTAGTGATTTTGTCACAGAAAAAACTCAGAGTTATTTTAATCGATTTAGAATTTGTATTGATTTTTTGCTTCATGACTCATCGGAATGAGGATTTCCTCAAAGCAACGTTGTTTTGACAAAGTTTGCATGTTGTTAATGATACCGCCGAACTCGGTGTTAAGTTGATGACACGGAATACAACAGCATTCTAACTAAAGACGAGGAAGGTACACAATACACTATTCAGGTGGGCGAAAACTACAGATGCAAATACCCATCATACAATA
The DNA here is from genome assembly GCA_963693315.1 of Diogma glabrata. Classification (NCBI taxonomy): domain Eukaryota; kingdom Metazoa; phylum Arthropoda; class Insecta; order Diptera; family Cylindrotomidae; genus Diogma; species Diogma glabrata. Next base: position 60,260 of record CAVNZG010001038.1, read on the forward strand.
AATCTAATTTAATTTATTGAATTGTTTTGGAAAAATGTTGCTTTTGAATGAAAAATTGTTATAACTTTAACCATAAAAATTAATTTTTTTCTTTGAAAAAAGATTATTATGAATTAGTGAATTTTCGTATATGTAAGTAGAAAAATTAAGATAAATCGCTTTTCTAAGATCGATTTCTACATACTTAGGCTCGTTAGAATCGTTAATTAATTAGCTTTTAATAAAAAAAATCAAAATTATGAGATATATTATGTTTTAAGATAATTATATCTGATAAATATAAAAAATCCTATTATTCTGCTCATTTTCTTATCTTCGACGCCACTGCGCGGTGGGTAATTATTTTCCGATTTCAATAAAACTTGATATAAATCATATTCGAGTCAAATGGAACATAATTAGCCGGTGGGAGCGAAGAAAAAGATGGTTTGAAAATTGTTCATACATATCTGGTCATGCTTAATGTCCCCCTTTCTAAGCCTTGAATACTTGATTTCCTGCTACTAAAGGGTGTGTCAAAATTAGCGCAAGATCTAAATAAAGTAAAAAACACAGTTTTTTGTCTTTAGATTGTTATTTTTTGTATTGAATCATAAACTACTTAGGATAGGGTTTTTTATTGGATAACAAATTTGACGAATGGCCTTCACGGCTTTGCTGGTACACACGAACTCTTTTCTCTAAATTTTTCAGGACCATTTTGCATAAATAAGGCTGAATTTCGTTGATGTAGTGCTCAATTTCCTCCTTTAATACACTAGTGGTTGTGGGTTTGTTGACATAGATCGACTTCAAATAACCCCCTAAAAATATATCTAATAGTTTTTTTCTGAGAAACTTCAAAACCATACCTTTGAATTGAAAAAATTCCAATTACTTCTTTACTTACTTGAGTTTAATTGATCTCAAAAATCCAAAATAAATTTAAATTCCCTTAATCTAGTCTAATGTTAATACATATAGGACTACAAATTGACCAAGTGTCAGGCATTGATTTCACATTGATTGGAAACAATCAATAATGACTATACAATCGTGACTTAGGATGTTAATTAGAATAGAAATGTTCCCCATTCTATGAATTCACACAAAGTATTGTCTAGAAATTTAATGCAAAAAATCCCATATAATGTAAAAACATTTCCATAATATGGAGTCTAATGACAGTGGAAAAATTCAACTTAAGTAAATAATAAATAAGTGATGAAGAAGTTTCAACTTTGAAATTGTCATCGCCTCAACGACGTAATCGATAGCATGTCTGACCAAGGATTCGAGCCGGGCACTGATGAGGGTAGGTTCGAAACTTCAAAACCATACCTTTGAATTGAAAATATTCCAATTACTTCTTTACTTACTTGAGTTTAATTGACCTCAAAAATCCAAAATAAATTTAAATTCCCTTAATGTAGTCTAATGTGTAATATATATAGGACTACAAATTGACCAAGTGTCAGGCATTGATTTCACATTGATTGGAAACAATCAATAATGACTATACAATCGTAACATAGGATGTTAATTAGAATAGAAATGTTCCCCATTCTATGAATTCACACAAAGTATTGTCTAGAAATTTAATGCAAAAAAATCCCATATAATGTAAAAACATTTCCATAATATGGAGTCTAAGACAGTGGAAAAATTCAACTTAAGTAAAATAAATAAGTGATGAAGAAGTTTCAACTTTGAAATTATCATCGCCTCAACGGCGTAATCGATAGCGTGTCTGCCCAAGGATTCGAGCCGGGCACTGACGAGGGTAGGTTCGAATCCCATCCGAAACACGAATAATGTGAATTGGAGTTTTTTTTCTGAGAAACTTCAAAACCATACCTTTGAATTGAAAAAATTCCAATTACTTCTTTACTTACTTGATGAATTACTTAATGAATTATTTTTAATATGTTATGAATGAATTTAATTATGAAGTAAATAAAATTCTTTATTATTGTTATTTATTTTATATGCTTCATTGACCGAATTTGTTGTAAAATAAATAAAGCAATTTAATTTATTTTCTTTCGATTGTTAGATATTTTAATATTATTATTTCGATTGTTATATATTTTTAATATATTTAAATATATTTTAAATGTTATCTGAAAAAGCAATTTTTGACCTACACCAAAAACAATTTCTGTGTATGTTGCTGCAAATAATCTTTTGCACAAATTCGCGAGCTGACCAATCGGCTAGATTCCTAAAAGTCGAATAATCTAAAGCGTTATAGCGATCGTTTGAATTTTAATGTTTAAATAAAATTAACATCACATTCATCATTCGGAGTCAGACGAGTCGACGTTTCCTAAATTTTAAAAGAAAAAGAACAAAAACAAACAAAAATAATCGAAAATAGATAAATAATAGTGTTATAAGTGTTAATAAGTGTTAGTAAGTGTAGTAGCTAATAAGTGTGATAGTGTTTGTGTTAATGTTCATGAAAATAAAAGTGTTGAAGAACGGACGCGTACAATTATATAATTGGTGAGATTGTTCTTTATTAAAAAATTATTTGGTAGTTTGTGTTCACTATTACCAAGAGGTAGGCAGGTAAAATTTTACCTTTTATTGCTCTGATGTAATAAATTTATTTATTATTTTAAAGCATAAATTTGTTTTGGTAACAGAAAATCAAACTTTTGTTTTAGTTGTTAGTGATTTTTTTTTTTGGTTTGATTGAGATTTTTTTGTGAAGTTTTTTGACATGATCTAGCTTCTCCCACCTCGGACTTATTTTAGGAGTTGGAAAGTGTCAGTTGGTTGATTATGAAATGTAATTTTTTGACAAAAGTTAGGAATTTCGAATTTAACCCTTTATTTGTACTCTTCAATTTTGTTAATGTATTTTGTGTCCCCATTTTTTTTTGCTTTTCTCTTATCGTGCTACTGTTGCATGAAATCTGCTATCGTGTTTTTGTGACAGAGATACTCAGTTTCTTTTGTACTGTTTAGTGTTGAAATTTAGGCCTGACCGAATTTCAGTAGCTATGCCTTCAATGTTAAAGGGTAAGTCTTTGTCTCAACAAAATTGCCGCAGAGTGAACCAACAGCTTAGCATTTACTTCACCAACATAAGAGGACTCAATTCGAATCTAAACGAGGATCATCACTTCATTGAAAAAAATAAACCTGACATATTGTTTCTTACCGAAACAATTGTTAGGGGCAAAGCATCGAAGTTGGATCCCGATAAATACCGGATACCTAGTTACGAATCGGAACATTCCTTTTATAACAAGCATGGTGTCAGTGTATTTGTTCGAGATTCACTTTCATGTATGAGAATTAAGGCCTACGAGTTGAACTCTAAGCACCATAATTCTATAGCACTAAAGATCTCAGGTGTTGATGAAACTATGTTTATAATAGGATTATATAGATCCCCAAATTCTCCCCCAGGATCTCCCTTTTTCGATCAAATATCGGCTTATCTAGACAAGATTACCACGGACTACCCCAAAGCAAGACTGGCCATTCTTGGAGACTTTAATATTCATAATAAAGAATGGCTTAAGTATTCATCGCGCACTGACGACGTAGGAAGACAAGCCGAACTGATACTCGCAGATTATCACGGTTTGAAGCAAATGATAGAGTGCTCCACTTGAATCTCAGACAATTTACATCATAACAATAATTTGCTGGATCTGTTTTTGACAAACGAACCAGATACTACGAAGACAAAAGTTGAACTACCCCTCGGAACATCGGACCATTTACTAATATCAGCAATAGTGCAATTTACATCACCGACACAAATTAAAGCAAATCCTCGTCGCGTTTGGAACTATGAACGCGCCAACTGGGAGGGACTGAGAAACTTTTATGATGCAACACCTTGGAAAACTATTTGTTGTGTTGATCAAGATCCTAGCATATCTGCAATAAGAATGTACGAAATCATAAAAGACGGAATGCGGCGATTTATTCCAAATCGATTAATCACTCCTAAAACTGAGCCTTGGTTCACGCGGGATGTTGATGAGGCAGTGAGGAATAAACGCAAAGCATTTAAGACATATATTGCTAATAAAACACCTGAAACCCATAGCGCCTATAAGAAAGCCAGAAATATTAGTAAATACAAAACAGACTTGGACCAAGAAGCGTTTATCCAGAAGAAAGCAAAGAAATTCGCCGAGCACCCATCTGGCTCACGTAGTTTCTTTCAGGCAGTTAAATCAGTCCAGAGCAATTTTACTCGATCCTCTATTCCAACCTTAGTTCTGAATGACATTCCCGTGAGCGACTCGAAAGAGAAGGCGGATCTTTTGAGTCGTATATTCGCAGAAAACTCAAACATAGTTGAACCTCCCCATTCTCCTACACTCATTGCCCTAGTTGTAACGAAAATGAAACCAACTATTTATCGTTGCAATATTGTACGGAAAATGCTTATTTCTATCAATATCAACAAATCTGCTGGCCCTGACGGTATTCCACCCCTCATTCTTAAAAACTTTGCTAGGCAACTAGCTCCAATTTTAAGAAAAATTTTCTATTTATCTTATAAAACCGGAATATTTCCCGACTCTTGGAAGCTGGCCAGTGTTCAACCCATACCAAAGAAAGGCAGCAAGATAGATCCTAACAATTATAGACGAATTGCAATTCTGTCGGTTTTAGCTAAAATATTTGAAAAATATGTTAACTACAATTTAATAGATTACTTTAAAAGTGTCGCGAATTATTGATGAAAAACAGTATGGTTTTCGTAGAAGTCATGCAACAGGTGATCTGTTAGCCTACGTATCCTAAATCTGGAACAAATCGCTGGAAAACCATGGTGAAACATTCAGTATTTCACTTGACATTTCTAAAGCATTTGATAAAGTGTGGCATAAAAATCTCAAAGCTAAATTAAAATCTTATGGCATAGACCATCTTACTGTCTCATGGATTCATAGTTTTCTCACAGGTCGCCAATTTCATGTTAATTTAGATGGTCACATCCAATATTTTCACAACCAATGCTGGGGTTCCCCAAGGTTCGGCACCAACCTTGTTTTTTCTATACATTAATGACTTACTTATTTCCACAGTGCACAAAATCCATAGTTTTGCGGATGACAGCACATTGCATGCATCACATGCATCTCCTAAATTTCGATCTCATACTGCAGTTACCACTGATAGAGAGCTGCTAATTGATTCTATTAACAAAGATCTGGAGCGTAAAATGGAATGGGGAGATCGTAATCTTGTTACATTTAATCCAACCAAAACCAAACTTTGCCGTCTTTCACGAATAGAGCGACATAAAAACTTCCCTATTAAAATAAACCACGAGGAATTGCGTGAGGTTGAATCAGTTAGACTTCTTGGAGTGGATATTCAAAATACCCTGAAATGTGTTCAACCTCGCTAAATCTGCAATGCAAAAATTAGGATTCTTGAGTCGATGTAAAAAGTATTTCAATCGCGAGAAAATTTTGCTAATCTTCAAGTTCTTTATTCGTCCATGTATGGAGTACTGCTGTCATGTTTGGGGAGGTGCTTGTCAGTCAACAATAAAATGTCTAGACTCTGTACAGAGAAAAGCAATACGGTTGATTGGTGATACCGAAGTAACGGACCAGCTTGATTCGCTCCAGCACAGAAGAAATGTGGCTGAATTGTCAATCTACTATAAATATAACTTTAGCGAATTCTCCTCTAAGGAAATTCAAAATATCCTTCCAGCATAAATTTGTTTTGGTAACAGAAAATCAAACTTTTGTTTTAGTTGTTAGTGATTTTTTTTTTTGGTTTGATTGAGATTTTTTTGTGAAGTTTTTTGACATGACCTAGCTTCTCCCACCTCGGACTTATTTTAGGAGTTGGAAAGTGTCAGTTGGTTGATTATGAAATGTAATTTTTTGACAAAAGTTAGGAATTTCGAATTTAACCCTTTATTTGTACTCTTCAATTTTGTTAATGTATTTTGTGTCCCCATTTTTTTTTTGCTTTTCTCTTATCGTGCTACTGTTGCATGAAATCTGCTATCGTGTTTTTGTGATAGAGATACTCAGTTTCTTTTGTACTGTTTAGTGTTGAAATTTAGGCCGGACCGAATTTCAGTAGCTATGCCTTCAATGTCGAAGGGTAAGTCTTTGTCTCAACAAAATTGCCGCAGAGTGAACCAACAGCTTAGCATTTACTTCACCAACATAAGAGGACTCAATTCGAATCTAAACGAGGATCATCACTTCATTGAAAAAAATAAACCTGACATATTGTTTCTTACCGAAACAATTGTTAGGGGCAAAGCATCGAAGTTGGATCCCGATAAATACCGGATACCTAGTTACGAATCGGAACATTCCTTTTATAACAAGCATGGTGTCAGTGTATTTGTTCGAGATTCACTTTCATGTATGAGAATTAAGGCCTACGAGTTGAACTCTAAGCACCATAATTCTATAGCACTAAAGATCTCAGGTGTTGATGAAACTATGTTTATAATAGGATTATATAGATCCCCAAATTCTCCCCCAGGATCTCCCTTTTTCGATCAAATATCGGCTTATCTAGACAAGATTACCACGGACTACCCCAAAGCAAGACTGGCCATTCTTGGAGACTTTAATATTCATAATAAAGAATGGCTTAAGTATTCATCGCGCACTGACGACGTAGGAAGACAAGCCGAACTGATACTCGTAGATTATCACGGTTTGAAGCAAATGATAGAGTGCTCCACTAGAATCTCAGACAATTTACATCATAACAATAATTTGCTGGATCTGTTTTTGACAAACGAACCAGATACTACGAAGACAAAAGTTGAACAACCCCTCCGAACATCGGACCATTTACTAATATCAGCAATAGTGCAATTTACATCACCGACACAAATTAAAGCAAATCCTCGTCGCGTTTGGAACTATGAACGCGCCAACTGGGAGGGACTGAGAAACTTTTATGATGCAACACCTTGGAAAACTATTTGTTGTGTTGATCAAGATCCTAGCATATCTGCAATAAGAATGTACGAAACCATAAAAGACGGAATGCGGCGATTTATTCCAAATCGATTAATCACTCCTAAAACTGAGCCTTGGTTCACGCGGGATGTTGAAGAGGCAGTGAGGAATAAACGCAAAGCATTTAAGACATATATTGCTAATAAAACACCTGAAACCCATAGCGCCTATAAGAAAGCCAGAAATATTAGTAAATACCAAACAGACTTGGACCAAGAAGCGTTTATCCAGAAGAAAGCAAAGAAATTCGCCGAGCACCCATCTGGCTCACGTAGTTTCTTTCAGGCAGTTAAATCAGTCCAGAGCAATTTTACTCGATCCTCTATTCCAACCTTAGTTCTGAATGACATTCCCGTGAGCGACTCGAAAGAGAAGGCGGATCTTTTGAGTCGTATATTCGCAGAAAACTCAAACATAGTTGAACCTCCCCATTCTCCTACACTCATTGCCCTAGTTGTAACGAAAATGAAACCAACTATTTATCGTTGAATTATTGTACGGAAAATGCTTATTTCTATCAATATCAACAAATCTGCTGGCCCTGACGGTATTCCACCCCTCATTCTTAAAAACTTTGCTAGGCAACTAGCTCCAATTTTAAGAAAAATTTTCTATTTATCTTATAAAACCGGAATATTTCCCGACTCTTGGAAGCTGGCCAGTGTTCAACCCATACCAAAGAAAGGCAGCAAGATAGATCCTAACAATTATAGACCAATTGCAATTCTGTCGGTTTTAGCTAAAATATTTGAAAAATATGTTAACTACAATTTAATAGATTACTTTAAAAGTGTCGCGAATTATTGATGAAAAACAGTATGGTTTTCGTAGAAGTCATGCAACAGGTGATCTGTTAGCCTACGTATCCTAAATCTGGAACAAATCGCTGGAAAACCATGGTGAAACATTCAGTATTTCACTTGACATTTCTAAAGCATTTGATAAAGTGTGGCATAAAAATCTCAAAGCTAAATTAAAATCTTATGGCATAGACCATCTTACTGTCTCATGGATTCATAGTTTTCTCACAGGTCGCCAATTTCATGTTAATTTAGATGGTCACATCCAATATTTTCACAACCAATGCTGGGGTTCCCCAAGGTTCGGCACCAACCTTGTTTTTTCTATACATTAATGACTTACTTATTTCCACAGTGCACAAAATCCATAGTTTTGCGGATGACAGCCCATTGCATGCATCACATGCATCTCCTAAATTTCGATCTCATACTGCAGTTACCACTGATAGAGAGCTGCTAATTGATTCTATTAACAAAGATCTGGAGCGTAAAATGGAATGGGGAGATCGTAATCTTGTTACATTTAATCCAACCAAAACCAAACTTTGCCGTCTTTCACGAATAGAGCGACATAAAAACTTCCCTATTAAAATAAACCACGAGGAATTGCGTGAGGTTGAATCAGTTAGACTTCTTGGAGTGGATATTCAAAATACCCTGAAATGTGTTCAACCTCGCTAAATCTGCAATGCAAAAATTAGCATTCAAAGCATTTAAGACATATATTGCTAATAAAACACCTGAAACCCATAGCGCCTATAAGAAAGCCAGAAATATTAGTAAATACAAAACAGACTTGGACCAAGAAGCGTTTATCCAGAAGAAAGCAAAGAAATTCGCCGAGCACCCATCTGGCTCACGTAGTTTCTTTCAGGCAGTTAAATCAGTCCAGAGCAATTTTACTCGATCCTCTATTCCAACCTTAGTTCTGAATGACATTCCCGTGAGCGACTCGAAAGAGAAGGCGGATCTTTTGAGTCGTATATTCGCAGAAAACTCAAACATAGTTGAACCTCCCCATTCTCCTACACTCATTGCCCTAGTTGTAACGAAAATGAAACCAACTATTTATCGTTGCAATATTGTACGGAAAATGCTTATTTCTATCAATATCAACAAATCTGCTGGCCCTGACGGTATTCCACCCCTCATTCTTAAAAACTTTGCTAGGCAACTAGCTCCAATTTTAAGAAAAATTTTCTATTTATCTTATAAAACCGGAATATTTCCCGACTCTTGGAAGCTGGCCAGTGTTCAACCCATACCAAAGAAAGGCAGCAAGATAGATCCTAACAATTATAGACGAATTGCAATTCTGTCGGTTTTAGCTAAAATATTTGAAAAATATGTTAACTACAATTTAATAGATTACTTTAAAAGTGTCGCGAATTATTGATGAAAAACAGTATGGTTTTCGTAGAAGTCATGCAACAGGTGATCTGTTAGCCTACGTATCCTAAATCTGGAACAAATCGCTGGAAAACCATGGTGAAACATTCAGTATTTCACTTGACATTTCTAAAGCATTTGATAAAGTGTGGCATAAAAATCTCAAAGCTAAATTAAAATCTTATGGCATAGACCATCTTACTGTCTCATGGATTCATAGTTTTCTCACAGGTCGCCAATTTCATGTTAATTTAGATGGTCACATCCAATATTTTCACAACCAATGCTGGGGTTCCCCAAGGTTCGGCACCAACCTTGTTTTTTCTATACATTAATGACTTACTTATTTCCACAGTGCACAAAATCCATAGTTTTGCGGATGACAGCACATTGCATGCATCACATGCATCTCCTAAATTTCGATCTCATACTGCAGTTACCACTGATAGAGAGCTGCTAATTGATTCTATTAACAAAGATCTGGAGCGTAAAATGGAATGGGGAGATCGTAATCTTGTTACATTTAATCCAACCAAAACCAAACTTTGCCGTCTTTCACGAATAGAGCGACATAAAAACTTCCCTATTAAAATAAACCACGAGGAATTGCGTGAGGTTGAATCAGTTAGACTTCTTGGAGTGGATATTCAAAATACCCTGAAATGTGTTCAACCTCGCTAAATCTGCAATGCAAAAATTAGGATTCTTGAGTCGATGTAAAAAGTATTTCAATCCCGAGCAAATTTTGCTAATCTTCAAGTTCTTTATTCGTCCATGTATGGAGTACTGCTGTCATGTTTGGGGAGGTGCTTGTCAGTCAACAATAAAATGTCTAGACTCTGTACAGAGAAAAGCAATACGGTTGATTGGTGATACCGAACTAACGGACCAGCTTGATTCGCTCCAGCACAGAAGAAATGTGGCTGAATTGTCAATCTACTATAAATATAACTTTAGCGAATTCTCCTCTAAGGAAATTCAAAATATCCTTCCAGCATAAATTTGTTTTGGTAACAGAAAATCAAACTTTTGTTTTAGTTGTTAGTGATTTTTTTTTTTGGTTTGATTGAGATTTTTTTGTGAAGTTTTTTGACATGACCTAGCTTCTCCCACCTCGGACTTATTTTAGGAGTTGGAAAGTGTCAGTTGGTTGATTATGAAATGTAATTTTTTGACAAAAGTTAGGAATTTCGAATTTAACCCTTTATTTGTACTCTTCAATTTTGTTAATGTATTTTGTGTCCCCATTTTTTTTTTGCTTTTCTCTTATCGTGCTACTGTTGCATGAAATCTGCTATCGTGTTTTTGTGACAGAGATACTCAGTTTCTTTTGTACTGTTTAGTGTTGAAATTTAGGCCTGACCGAATTTCAGTAGCTATGCCTTCAATGTCGAAGGGTAAGTCTTTGTCTCAACAAAATTGCCGCAGAGTGAACCAACAGCTTAGCATTTACTTCACCAACATAAGAGGACTCAATTCGAATCTAAACGAGGATCATCACTTCATTGAAAAAAATAAACCTGACATATTGTTTCTTACCGAAACAATTGTTAGGGGCAAAGCATCGAAGTTGGATCCCGATAAATACCGGATACCTAGTTACGAATCGGAACATTCCTTTTATAACAAGCATGGTGTCAGTGTATTTGTTCGAGATTCACTTTCATGTATGAGAATTAAGGCCTACGAGTTGAACTCTAAGCACCATAATTCTATAGCACTAAAGATCTCAGGTGTTGATGAAACTATGTTTATAATAGGATTATATAGATCCCCAAATTCTCCCCCAGGATCTCCCTTTTTCGATCAAATATCGGCTTATCTAGACAAGATTACCACGGACTACCCCAAAGCAAGACTGGCCATTCTTGGAGACTTTAATATTCATAATAAAGAATGGCTTAAGTATTCATCGCGCACTGACGACGTAGGAAGACAAGCCGAACTGATACTCGTAGATTATCACGGTTTGAAGCAAATGATAGAGTGCTCCACTAGAATCTCAGACAATTTACATCATAACAATAATTTGCTGGATCTGTTTTTGACAAACGAACCAGATACTACGAAGACAAAAGTTGAACAACCCCTCCGAACATCGGACCATTTACTAATATCAGCAATAGTGCAATTTACATCACCGACACAAATTAAAGCAGATCCTCGTCGCGTTTGGAACTATGAACGCGCCAACTGGGAGGGACTGAGAAACTTTTATGATGCAACACCTTGGAAAACTATTTGTTGTGTTGATCAAGATCCTAGCATATCTGCAATAAGAATGTACGAAACCATAAAAGACGGAATGCGGCGATTTATTCCAAATCGATTAATCACTCCTAAAACTGAGCCTTGGTTCACGCGGGATGTTGAAGAGGCAGTGAGGAATAAACGCAAAGCATTTAAGACATATATTGCTAATAAAACACCTGAAACCCATAGCGCCTATAAGAAAGCCAGAAATATTAGTAAATACCAAACAGACTTGGACCAAGAAGCGTTTATCCAGAAGAAAGCAAAGAAATTCGCCGAGCACCCATCTGGCTCACGTAGTTTCTTTCAGGCAGTTAAATCAGTCCAGAGCAATTTTACTCGATCCTCTATTCCAACCTTAGTTCTGAATGACATTCCCGTGAGCGACTCGAAAGAGAAGGCGGATCTTTTGAGTCGTATATTCGCAGAAAACTCAAACATAGTTGAACCTCCCCATTCTCCTACACTCATTGCCCTAGTTGTAACGAAAATGAAACCAACTATTTATCGTTGAATTATTGTACGGAAAATGCTTATTTCTATCAATATCAACAAATCTGCTGGCCCTGACGGTATTCCACCCCTCATTCTTAAAAACTTTGCTAGGCAACTAGCTCCAATTTTAAGAAAAATTTTCTATTTATCTTATAAAACCGGAATATTTCCCGACTCTTGGAAGCTGGCCAGTGTTCAACCCATACCAAAGAAAGGCAGCAAGATAGATCCTAACAATTATAGACCAATTGCAATTCTGTCGGTTTTAGCTAAAATATTTGAAAAATATGTTAACTACAATTTAATAGATTACTTTAAAAGTGTCGCGAATTATTGATGAAAAACAGTATGGTTTTCGTAGAAGTCATGCAACAGGTGATCTGTTAGCCTACGTATCCTAAATCTGGAACAAATCGCTGGAAAACCATGGTGAAACATTCAGTATTTCACTTGACATTTCTAAAGCATTTGATAAAGTGTGGCATAAAAATCTCAAAGCTAAATTAAAATCTTATGGCATAGACCATCTTACTGTCTCATGGATTCATAGTTTTCTCACAGGTCGCCAATTTCATGTTAATTTAGATGGTCACATCCAATATTTTCACAACCAATGCTGGGGTTCCCCAAGGTTCGGCACCAACCTTGTTTTTTCTATACATTAATGACTTACTTATTTCCACAGTGCACAAAATCCATAGTTTTGCGGATGACAGCCCATTGCATGCATCACATGCATCTCCTAAATTTCGATCTCATACTGCAGTTACCACTGATAGAGAGCTGCTAATTGATTCTATTAACAAAGATCTGGAGCGTAAAATGGAATGGGGAGATCGTAATCTTGTTACATTTAATCCAACCAAAACCAAACTTTGCCGTCTTTCACGAATAGAGCGACATAAAAACTTCCCTATTAAAATAAACCACGAGGAATTGCGTGAGGTTGAATCAGTTAGACTTCTTGGAGTGGATATTCAAAATACCCTGAAATGTGTTCAACCTCGCTAAATCTGCAATGCAAAAATTAGGATTCTTGAGTCGATGTAAAAAGTATTTCAATCCCGAGCAAATTTTGCTAATCTTCAAGTTCTTTATTCGTCCATGTATGGAGTACTGCTGTCATGTTTGGGGAGGTGCTTGTCAGTCAACAGTAAAATGTCTAGACTCTGTACAGAGAAAAGCAATACGGTTGATTGGTGATACCGAACTAACGGACCAGCTTGATTCGCTCCAGCACAGAAGAAATGTGGCTGAATTGTCAATCTACTATAAATATAACTTTAGCGAATTCTCCTCTAAGGAAATTCAAAATATCCTTCCAGCATAAATTTGTTTTGGTAACAGAAAATCAAACTTTTGTTTTAGTTGTTAGTGATTTTTTTTTTTGGTTTGATTGAGATTTTTTTGTGAAGTTTTTTGACATGACCTAGCTTCTCCCACCTCGGACTTATTTTAGGAGTTGGAAAGTGTCAGTTGGTTGATTATGAAATGTAATTTTTTGACAAAAGTTAGGAATTTCGAATTTAACCCTTTATTTGTACTCTTCAATTTTGTTAATGTATTTTGTGTCCCCATTTTTTTTTTGCTTTTCTCTTATCGTGCTACTGTTGCATGAAATCTGCTATCGTGTTTTTGTGACAGAGATACTCAGTTTCTTTTGTACTGTTTAGTGTTGAAATTTAGGCCTGACCGAATTTCAGTAGCTATGCCTTCAATGTCGAAGGGTAAGTCTTTGTCTCAACAAAATTGCCGCAGAGTGAACCAACAGCTTAGCATTTACTTCACCAACATAAGAGGACTCAATTCGAATCTAAACGAGGATCATCACTTCATTGAAAAAAATAAACCTGACATATTGTTTCTTACCGAAACAATTGTTAGGGGCAAAGCATCGAAGTTGGATCCCGATAAATACCGGATACCTAGTTACGAATCGGAACATTCCTTTTATAACAAGCATGGTGTCAGTGTATTTGTTCGAGATTCACTTTCATGTATGAGAATTAAGGCCTACGAGTTGAACTCTAAGCACCATAATTCTATAGCACTAAAGATCTCAGGTGTTGATGAAACTATGTTTATAATAGGATTATATAGATCCCCAAATTCTCCCCCAGGATCTCCCTTTTTCGATCAAATATCGGATTATCTAGACAAGATTACCACGGACTACCCCAAAGCAAGACTGGCCATTCTTGGAGACTTTAATATTCATAATAAAGAATGGCTTAAGTATTCATCGCGCACTGACGACGTAGGAAGACAAGCCGAACTGATACTCGTAGATTATCACGGTTTGAAGCAAATGATAGAGTGCTCCACTAGAATCTCAGACAATTTACATCATAACAATAATTTGCTGGATCTGTTTTTGACAAACGAACCAGATACTACGAAGACAAAAGTTGAACAACCCCTCCGAACATCGGACCATTTACTAATATCAGCAATAGTGCAATTTACATCACCGACACAAATTAAAGCAAATCCTCGTCGCGTTTGGAACTATGAACGCGCCAACTGGGAGGGACTGAGAAACTTTTATGATGCAACACCTTGGAAAACTATTTGTTGTGTTGATCAAGATCCTAGCATATCTGCAATAAGAATGTACGAAACCATAAAAGACGGAATGCGGCGATTTATTCCAAATCGATTAATCACTCCTAAAACTGAGCCTTGGTTCACGCGGGATGTTGAAGAGGCAGTGAGGAATAAACGCAAAGCATTTAAGACATATATTGCTAATAAAACACCTGAAACCCATAGCGCCTATAAGAAAGCCAGAAATATTAGTAAATACCAAACAGACTTGGACCAAGAAGCGTTTATCCAGAAGAAAGCAAAGAAATTCGCCGAGCACCCATCTGGCTCACGTAGTTTCTTTCAGGCAGTTAAATCAGTCCAGAGCAATTTTACTCGATCCTCTATTCCAACCTTAGTTCTGAATGACATTCCCGTGAGCGACTCGAAAGAGAAGGCGGATCTTTTGAGTCGTATATTCGCAGAAAACTCAAACATAGTTGAACCTCCCCATTCTCCTACACTCATTGCCCTAGTTTAACGAAAATGAAACCAACTATTTATCGTTGAATTATTGTACGGAAAATGCTTATTTCTATCAATATCAACAAATCTGCTGGCCCTGACGGTATTCCACCCCTCGTTCTTAAAAACTTTGCTAGGCAACTAGCTCCAATTTTAAGAAAAATTTTCTATTTATCTTATAAAACCGGAATATTTCCCGACTCTTGGAAGCTGGCCAGTGTTCAACCCATACCAAAGAAAGGCAGCAAGATAGATCCTAACAATTATAGACCAATTGCAATTCTGTCGGTTTTAGCTAAAATATTTGAAAAATATGTTAACTACAATTTAATAGATTACTTTAAAAGTGTCGCGAATTATTGATGAAAAACAGTATGGTTTTCGTAGAAGTCATGCAACAGGTGATCTGTTAGCCTACGTATCCTAAATCTGGAACAAATCGCTGGAAAACCATGGTGAAACATTCAGTATTTCACTTGACATTTCTAAAGCATTTGATAAAGTGTGGCATAAAAATCTCAAAGCTAAATTAAAATCTTATGGCATAGACCATCTTACTGTCTCATGGATTCATAGTTTTCTCACAGGTCGCCAATTTCATGTTAATTTAGATGGTCACATCCAATATTTTCACAACCAATGCTGGGGTTCCCCAAGGTTCGGCACCAACCTTGTTTTTTCTATACATTAATGACTTACTTATTTCCACAGTGCACAAAATCCATAGTTTTGCGGATGACAGCCCATTGCATGCATCACATGCATCTCCTAAATTTCGATCTCATACTGCAGTTACCACTGATAGAGAGCTGCTAATTGATTCTATTAACAAAGATCTGGAGCGTAAAATGGAATGGGGAGATCGTAATCTTGTTACATTTAATCCAACCAAAACCAAACTTTGCCGTCTTTCACGAATAGAGCGACATAAAAACTTCCCTATTAAAATAAACCACGAGGAATTGCGTGAGGTTGAATCAGTTAGACTTCTTGGAGTGGATATTCAAAATACCCTGAAATGTGTTCAACCTCGCTAAATCTGCAATGCAAAAATTAGGATTCTTGAGTCGATGTAAAAAGTATTTCAATCCCGAGCAAATTTTGCTAATCTTCAAGTTCTTTATTCGTCCATGTATGGAGTACTGCTGTCATGTTTGGGGAGGTGCTTGTCAGTCAACAGTAAAATGTCTAGACTCTGTACAGAGAAAAGCAATACGGTTGATTGGTGATACCGAACTAACGGACCAGCTTGATTCACTCCAGCACAGAAGAAATGTGGCTGAATTGTCAATCTACTATAAATATAACTTTAGCGAATTCTCCTCTAAGGAAATTCAAAATATCCTTCCATCGTCTGCGCAGTATAATCGACAAACAAGAGCTGCCGAGTTATCCCATCCATTTGTTGTACAAATACCTCGTTGTAGAACTGTGTCCTTTCAGAACGACTATTTTAATAGAGTGGCCAAATTGTGGAACCCAATGCCTTTCTCTGTATTTCCCGATGACTTTTCTTCTCAGGCATTTAAAAAAATATTCGTAATCATTTAAAACAATTAGTATAGTTATCCCTATATCCCAATCCTTCCATTTTCCTCATCTCCTTCCGTTATAGTTGACATGGTATCTTCGGATTTTCAAAGAGTCTAAATAATGAATATTTCATATTTAGTGTGCTTAACATGTCCAACTAATTAATAATTAAAAGAAAAACAAATATTGAATATTTAAACCTTTTTCTATCATTATTTAGAAAATGACAATCTTGGCATTTAAGGTTCTTTAAAAATAAGATGTTTTAAAAATAATAAACTTTATTGTCCTTGATCTGTATGAAAATGAACAAACTCACATTTGAAATCTTTTGCTCACGTAGATAAAACATAAATCTTTCCAAAATTAAAAAATAATTATCCAAGTCCAAAGGTTGAGATCCCAGGCCTGTTGAAACAAATGCGCAAACGCCATGCTTTCATCATTTTTGAGTTTATGTTGTTTCAACTTCTACGCAAATTTTCAGTCTTCTAACCCAATAGGTTCCAATATAATTAGCGTTATACTAACCAAATGTACGGCATTCTCACGTCATACAGTTACAATATGAAATCCCATAAGAAAAAGTCCAAGCTTATAGGTCCAAACTTATAAATGAGCTTATAGGGCCTAAAAAATTCTACTAAATAGTTTTTTGAAGGACATGACAGCTTAAAAAATAAGCGAACTATGGTTCAAAGCCATTCACATGGTTTTGCAGATATGAGATTACGTATATTGGCATTGATGTATTAATAATACTATAGCATTCTATTCTATAGAATATACAAGGATGAAATCTATAAATATATAAATATTTATTACTAGCAGGACCCGGCGTGCTTTGCTACGCTTATAAATAAAGTTTGTGCACAGACACAGACGTTGACGTAATAGCAATGATTTCAAAAAGTGGTAATGAGGAATAATAGCGTAATTTTTAATTTTTGTTTTTGAAAATATGAATTAAAAATAATCAGTACTTAAGCTCATCAGTTCGGTTCGGATATATAAAAAATTGGCGATCAAATAAGTTTTCTAGCAAGCTATAAAAAAATTTAAATGACTTGTTGAATTAGTTGAAGTGTGTCATCACTCATCTCTATATAGAACATTATGCAGAACGAAAATAGATTCACAAATGTTCAAAGTGCTCATGCATTGTATTTGTACCCGACACGAAACACACAAAATCTGTTCTAAAGAAGTTTGTCTGAGAGAAAATGAAAATTGCTGTCAATCATCTAGTGAATTACAATAATTACTTTGATCTTAATCACTCCCAAAATCTCTCAAAACTTTGTTTTTGTACCAAATAGTGTAAAAGTTTGTTTATTTAACATTATGCCCGTCGCGTATTGCCGCTATCTCATAAGAAAAAAAATTCGAGAAAACTCGTAAAGATAACATTCAATTTACATTGTGTCATTTTTATTGCAACTTATTTATTTTAATATGGAATAAATTTCAAAATGTCGTTTTAATTCTATTTATTTATTCGAGTACTTGTGGGTACACTATATTTTTTGTTTTTCCGTCTGGTGCATACACGAATAAATCAGAAGGTTTTCTTAATGCGCCAACCACATACAGTTGTCCATGTGAGAAGAACGGATTCTTCAAATCTAGTCCACATACTTGCAGTAACTGTCCATTTGCTTTGGTGATGGTAATTGCAAAAGCGAGTTGCACTGGAAACTAAACGTTTGAATCTGTTGGGATCATTGAAATATGTGGCTTGTCTGTCGTGGCAACACTACATCTTCCTCTTCGAATTTCCCACTCAAAATTGTAGCTTAAATGACATTGTTCATCATCTTTTTCACCGAAGTTCAAAAAAGTTTATGCAATTTCAAAATATGTGACATATTTGGAATTACAATATGTGCCACAACAAAACATAAAAACCTTTTAAGACCTAGGTTCTACTACATAATGCAGAAAAAAATTTGCGTCCATCAACGTTAAGACGTTGATGGACGCAAATTTCTTTTTTTATATTCTCCTTAAGGAATGGAAAACTTAATAATAAATCCTTTCACATAATAATGTAAGACATAGGGCAATATTTCATTATAGGAGGGAGGAAATTAAAACAATATACTTTTTTTTTTTTTTTCAAATATGCAGGAACAAAGCTAAAATTAGGTTCCTAATTATCCTAGTGCTAGAAGCATATACCAAGATCATGTAACGCATTGTTTACCTTAAGCCAGCATATATAATAGTTATATGGAAGCTCATTTGTTCGAGCAAGCAAAAAGCTCATTCTTTTGAAAAATAAAAAAATTACGTCCATCAACACCTCCTAAGAAAGCATATTGTTATGGGACCTTTTTCTTAAAAGGTTCTTATGTGTTGTTGTGACACACATTGTAATTCCTACTACCCAACACATTTTATTTAAAAAAAATAGATCGTTATCGTGAAAGAATATCCCATAACTAAGACTAAGGGTACTATCGTTGATTGAAAAAAGTACATCCGCCAGCACTCCTAAAATTTCACGTATCCCCTTAATATAAGTGATATCTTACTGCCAGTGTCAGTAGTATACGATATCTCACGTTAACTAATTTGCCAATAGCAAGTACTAAAGTACGCGGCTTTGTCACATCCATAGATCCAAAATTTTAAATTTTACATATGTTCCTGCAGGCGGGCAGATATTATAAATTCATTGGTATTAATGCATTGTAACTGTTTGCAAATCACTATTGCTAACGTGTTGGCGGCTAAGGGCCACATTTTTAATTAGTTTGTTCATCATACTTGCTATCCATGTTTGATTATACATAAGCTATGCTTCTTTGTATGGTATTTGTGCGAATTCCATTTCATAGTTTTGGGCTTTTAATCGATTTTATCAACTATCTTTCTTAGTTGAAAAAACATGTATTACATACAATTGCAAACAAATAACATATTTAGTGCAGATGATAAAATATGTAACATCATTATGTGTTTAATTCAAATACATATAGTTTTGATATACAAATGTAATTGTTTCAGATTATACTTTCATTTTTCAATTTCATTAAATTATGTTCAACAAAAAAAATTGATCAAAGGAATCTAACCGTATAAAACGATATGTAAAGAAAAATCAAATTAAATTATTATCAACAATTAGGCAGAACCCCTTAAGATAATTATAATGGCCCTGGGGTTCCAGTCAAAAAAAAAATTTGCCTGTTACCTATGCGCAAGTGTACACTACAACTTCCCAAAGTTTCATGATGATTGGATGAATGGTTTATTAATGCATAAACGACAAACATACATACTTTTAATTTTATATATATATATATAGATATATACAAAAATTCGGAAACATAATATTTAAAATATGTAGGGGCTGAAATCTCACAGCTCTGAGATCGGGTTAAGACTTCGGTCTAGGTTAAGGATTTTGATATAGTTTTCGGCAAACAACTTTTATGGGGACATGGTTTTTAGTTGTGGGCAGCGATGTTTATCAAACATAACTTTTTGTTAAAGTATATTGTAATAAACTTTGTCCAGAATGGGTTAATTTAATCATAAATAACCAATACATTCTGCATTCATGAATTAAAAGTTAACTCCTTTTAACCAACAATTTGCATTAAATTTGTTATACAAATGTTTACATTAATGAATTAAAAGGAGGTGTGGCCTATTGTTTCTAGAAAATACACTGGCAACAAAAACTGAGTTACCAGACGTTTCTGCTTATTTGTTTTTGAATATAAATAAGCGAACAAAATATCAGATAGTCAGTTTTAATTTTGCAATTAAAAGTGTTTATAAATATTCGCAAGTATAAGGAATAATCGGTGGTACTTGAGCCTGGGTACTAAGAGTGAAGGAATTTGAACCTAGTGGAATAGTAAATACAGATTTTACGATTCCGAATATTATTGATTAAATTGTGGAAAAGCGGTGAAGTTTATCGTACATAAATTGGAGACCCTGGAATTTATTGTAATTAAAATCGGAAGTTGCTGTAACTGGTTGATGAATAAAGTTTGAGATTTTGTTAACTAAAGATCTGTCTTTTTACTGTCGTATTTGCTCAATAATCTAAAAGAACCAACTTAGAGTCGTTACAATATGCATTTTTTATCTCTGTTTAGATATGTATTACATAACTAACATAAAACATCAATACGTCGTCGGAAAATTATAACAGATCATAAATTAACATAATTTAGTGAAAATATTATACAATCAGCAAACCACTCAAAAACCTCTCCATTTAACGTTTCAAGAAAATATTTCAAAATCACAAATTCATATTTCTTTCAAAATTCCAAAAATATTGTAAAAACTAAATAAAATCAAAAATTCAAACTTTTTTCAAAGAAAATTCTAAAAATATTTCAAAAATTATTACAAAATCAAAGATTAAAACTTTTCTCAAAAATTCTAAAAATATTGCATAAACTATAACAAAATCAAAAATTGTAACTTCTTCCAAAATTATAAAAATTATAATAAAATCAAAAATTCAAAATTTTTCAAAATTCTAAAAATATTTCAAAAATTCTAACAAAATCAAATATTGAAAGTTTTTTCAAAATTTTAAAAATATATATAAAATTCAAAAATTTTTTTTTCAACATTCTAAAAATATTCCAAAAAATAGAATAAAATCAAATATTTAACTTTTTCTATATTCTAATAATATTCCAAAAATTCTTAAAAATTCAAAAGTTCAAACTTTTTCCAAAATTCTAAAAATATTGCAAAAATTATAACAATATCAAAAATTGAAACTTTTTTCAAAATTCTAAAAATTATAATAAATCAAAAATTTTAAATTTTTCCAAAATTCTAAAAATATTCCAAAAATTCTGAGAAAATCAAAAATTGAAACTTTTTCAAAATTCCAAAAATATTTCAAAAACTATAACATATTAAAAAATTTCCATGGCCATTTTTATTTTCAATTACATTTACGTCATATCAACAGATACATTTTTTTTCCAAAAAATTGGCTAAAAATATAAATGAAATCATTTTTTGACACACTTGACATTATTTTTTTGACAAACTTATAATGCCATAATTCTCTATAATAATAATAAATTTTCATGTCATACAAATAATTAATTTTATTTTTTTCCAAAAAATTGGGTAAAAAAGTAAATCTTTCATCTTTCTTTTGACACACTTGACAACATATTTTTGACAAATTTATAATGCAATAATTTTCAATAATAATAATAAAATTTCATATCATACAAATAATTAATTTTAATTTTTTCAAAAAATTGGGTAAAAAAATAAATAAAAATCTTTCTTTTGACACACTTGACAACATTTTTTGGACAAACTTATAATGCAATAATCTAGTTTTTGATCTCACATATCAATCCCAACTATCCAGATTTCTCCACATTCTTTTTTCCTACTCATTATCACTTAAAATGAACGTTTTTTAAGCAAAAAATATGCATATTTCCTTATTTTGATACACTTGACAATTTTTGACACACTTTCGGTACAGTACATCGTCCTTTCGGCTCTTACCATTGAGTGTACCTATTTTAAGAATTCAAAAATTTTCAAATGCTTTGAGCGGTTTTCTAGATTTCTTCGGTTGTGACGGCCGGACGGCCAGCCGACAGACATACATTTTTTTGTTGCTTTTTTAGAATTAGGAGGTCCTAAAACGTCGAGAAATAACAAAAAAAGTGGGGGTAAGAATTTCACTTTTAGCTCATGAATGTAATACTAAGGTTTTTCAGACCGAAGTAATTGTTTTTTGTTTATTCTCCTTTGACACTTTCAATTTTGGCGTTTGAAGAATAAGAACCAATCTTCAAAAGGCTATGACTCTGTTTGTATTGGGTCTACAGAGGCCATACATTTCTTTGTATTTTATAAACTAAATTTTAAATCATAATAATTTTTTCGCTAAAATCCTTACTTTCTGAGTTATTCTTAAAAAAAATCTGAAAAAGCGTTTTTATTTGCTTAAAAATTGATATGTTCACTCGCAAATAAGTAGGAAAGTATTGAGTTTCAGCAAAAACTTTATTTAATAAAAGTTGCTCAAACTATGCACTCTAAAAGAATTCTAAAATAAGGAGTATTTTTTATTTTGTCCATACTACTTATATGCTTGTTTCAGGAAAATAAAAAATGGTCAATGCACCTTAAGCCGGGCATTCACATATAACAGAAACAGCACCCGAATTTCATACAAATTTGACAGGAAAAAATTCTGTTTCTGTAAAACTTGTATGGGATTCTGTTTCTGTTGTATGTGGTTTCAAGCCTTTACCGGTACCCTATTCTTATAATCAAGATAGGAAATTATCAAACAAAATACAAAGAATTTTTTCAATCATTAATTTAAAATTCTCTTTATAGAAGTTAATCACAAACCATATTTTTTATATCAAAATCTCAAATCATCTGTTATTACATTTTACTATCATTTATCAAACGAATCAAAACCGATCATAAAAACCATCGTTCATATAACTTTAACCAGAACTTAACTTTAACTGGAGGATAACAAAATGTTTCGGTTTCACCACAATTCTCTTTGTTAAATTAAGCAACGGTTAAACTTAACAATAAGTTAAAATGTTATTAGTTTTGAATAATCAAACCGAATTTTGAAAGATAAAAGATAAAAAAACCCTGCAATCTCAAACTTGTGAAAAGGATAAAATAAAATGTTTAATTTATTTATTTTATATTTTAATTTTTATTACAACATTTCTCATATCATTATTTATTCATATTTTTCATCCAAATATGACATATCGCATTTCTCTTTGTTAAATTTTAACTTGAATATATTTTGTAGATCAAGTTCTCTGAGAATTTAATATAATATTTAACTAACCGACACTGGTGAAACCCATTTCCTTCAGTTAAATGGCAGTTAGCTTAGATTTAACTTAAATGTAACTTAACTGAGGATAGTGAAACTGGTCCTAAAAGGAGAATAATAATAAACAAAACAATGAAAGAATGGAAGAACGAAAAAGCATTTTTATAAAATGGTTGATTTCATTTAACATTTTATGAGATAATATTATAGTGAAGCATTGTCTTACATTGATCTAAAATTATATGCGAACAAAATGTGTTTGTAAAGGTAATGAAAACAAACTCTAAAAACAAACGGGCACTTTATAAAACTAATTTTAGCGATTTAAAAAAAAATTATTTTTAATTAATTTTGAATTTTTTGAGATCAATTAAACTCAAGTAAGTAAAGAAGTAATTGGAATATTTTCAATTCAATTTTTAATATTTTTATTTGTCTTGTTTCAAATCGACTTGCTGATATTTAAATTTATTTTTTAATAATATTAAGAAAACTTTTAGTGTGATTTCAGACTATAAAGTTTTTTTAATATAATGAATGTATAGAATAGTACATTATATAACAAGGTTGAGAAGTAGGCTATTATTGACCGAGAACTTTTAGATCCTGAGGCGCGTAGCGCCGAGGTATATAATGTTCGAGGTCTATATTAGTCTTCTCAACCGAGGTATATATAGAATTTTTTTAACTACTAACACTAATTATCATATTTGCTTTCATTAGATTTTTATATTAGTCATTTTCCATTTCATTTTTTAAATATCTTAAAATATCAAGTAGCCTGGAAGTTTAGTTTCATACAAATAAAACGAAACAAAGCAATGCAATTATTATTTGTTTGTGTTTTTTTGTTGATTTCAATTAAAAATAAAAGAAAATTTGTAATTATTAACCTAGGGAATTGTTTGTTATTATTATTGACCTAGCTTGAGAAAAATTACTTCTCATTGGGGCATTCGAGTAAAAAATGACGATTTCTCAAGTTAGTAGTTAAAAAAAGATATTTATTGGATGTATAAAAAAGTAAGAAACCAAATTCGCTATAGTTGAGCTAGAAGGCTTGCGCTTTATAGATTAAGCTACACAGTTAAAAAAAAATTGAATATGTAATGCAAATTGCTACACATATAGGTCATACGGAAGTTCCTATTACAAAACAATACTAAGCTTGCTATATAAAGCTCTTTGCATCAATATTTAACAGAGTACTTGGAGTAAAATATAAAGCTTGTTGTTTAAAAAGGTCTGTTATTTGCATGAAATAAATTACGAAATAAATTAAACATTTTTTTTAGTATGACATTTTAATGCAAATTACATCATAATTTCGAGTTACTTTGATTATTACGCACCTACCTAAATTAATCAAATTAAAATAAAAAAATTACAACGGAAAAAATTAAAACATACATACCACCTTAATCGCTATTATTATAGACTTTCAGCTGAGAAGCGATAACTAAAACATACATGAAACGATTTTAACTATATATTTCTAAAATGGATAATACTCTAGTGAATTTTGAAATTTCATTAAATTTTTAATGTATTAAATTGTAGCAAGGTGCATTAAAACTTCTAGCTGTTCTATAGAAATAAATTATGATGCAAGAGTTGTTTTAAATTTTATAAAAATGCATTGAAATTAGGTTTAGTGCAACATTTACTTTTACAATTCAATAATAACCTGCAACGCATAGCTCCTATTGCAAGACTTGCTTTAAATATTGCAGTTACTTTTTCAACTGTGTAGACGGCAAAAATGGGTTGACCGAAACCTACAAACGTAAGTTTTATGTTCTAAAACAAAGACTCTAAAATTATCTCCGGGATCGTTTAAAATATATCTTTACAGATTACAGAATGAAATTCTATATATTAAACTGTATAGTCAAATATCATTATTGCGCCTCTAAATACTTCACCAGTGTAATTTTATCAACTCATCTTGTTTTAGGATATTGTTCGTTACTTTAAAACTGGCACTGAGAGGTAACGGATTATTATTGATACCAAAGAGAGCCTAAAGAATGTTTTCTTGCCTTTTTAGAATACTGGAACTCGGTTAGTCTGGTTGACCACCACCCTATCAAATTCAATCAGGATCAGTATTATTTGAGAATATGTTTTACAAAAACTGTAGATATTTGTACGAGTTTTGTATACAAAAAAGTGAAACATATTGTTTTATTGAGACTAATAATAGTTTTTTTAAATTGCGTTATAGACAAATGATTATTTTACGTACAACCATTAATTGCTAAGACAGATCTAACAAACAAGTAATGACAGGAAAAAAACCTACTCAATAACCAACCATAAGTCAATTCCTATTTCCTTTAAAGAAAATTTTCGACAAAAACAAGAAAATTTCTCGTTACTTAAGCATATTACGTCTGTTTTGTTTTATCTTTATCCCATAGTTTTATTCTTTTTTAAAGGGATTTAATTTTTTGTGTTACAATGAATAGTATTCACATGATATAAAAATCACGTAGCGTTTTGTTATTTTTTTCTATTATTTCTGTTACATATTTCTTATTATTATTATTACCATTGTTCAGTTACAATCTTAGTTACAATAATAACAACAACAAAAAAAATTAAAAAGAAAAACAAGAAAATTCTATTTTCACAATAAAAGAACGGGCGCCAAAATGCGAGACTCATTTTATGCTTTGTTCTTTGACTTTTGTTTTCTTTCTGATACAATAATAATAACAAACCCAGTGAGAAACGAAGAAAACTTAAATAATAATAATAAATGAAAAATAATTTTCTTTTGTTGTGTTTGTTGTTGTTGTTGATGTGATGATACAAAACTGATGATGCGAAGAAAGAAAATTAATTTAGTCAATTAAGTTTTAGGTATTGTTACTAAAAATGGTGATTGGAGTTCATAAAGAAGGAGTTTTGAGTTGTGTGTTTGAATTATATCTTATCCTAAAATAGTGCAGTTGACTGTACTGTAAGTACACTTGGATTTATTGAATATGAGGGTATCACTGTATAAGTATTACCAAGAGATTATTATCGTAAATATTAACGCAACGTAAATCTAAACAGTTACATCAATAAAAATACTTGGTCTACTACTAAACTTACCACCTTTTCAAATTTATTAAACGAGACACGATCGTTTATATTAACTTAAGTAACAATCTCGAGTTATACTGGTTTATTTTCTACAGTCCCGTTTTGCATACCTCCAGCGAATTCAGACATTTTCTTTAACAAAAACAAATTTAAATTGAATTTGGCATATATTCGAAGATGCTAGTTTTTGTGGGTTTAAATTATTTTGAGGAGTGAAAGGTATGTAAACCGAAAATCGAAATTGTTTGACCCGCTCACGGGAAGTGTAAGAGGAAAGATTGAATTTTTTTTAATGAATTACGAAATTAACGAAACAACCGTGTAACTCCTAACGCGGGTACAAGAAATAAAAAAATTACAAGTAACAAGTACATAAATGAAAAAAATTGAAAAAACTTAACAAAATCGTTAGTGATTCGCTCAATTTTTATAATGATCTATCTACCTTGAGTAGGTAGGAGTGGAAATAGTATAAATTTGAAGATCATTTCAGAGCGCTAGCCCTGTAACTTAAGTGTGCCGGTTTTGATTCCCAACGAAGGCCCCTTTGCCTATACATTATTCAGAATGTGTGTTTTCAAAACTAGTCATTAATAAATCATTTTGAATGAATAGTAAAAGGAAACGGTCAAAATAGCTTGGGTTCTAAACTGGACAGGCTTAAAATAAGATTTTTTTTTTGGTTTGACATGGAATACCCGCACAAATTGCATTTTTTACCAAAATGGCACAAATCTTGTCCCGTTTCTAGTAACACCTAGTAATAGTAATATGACTTTTGAAGTAATGATTTATAACGATATTTTAGTAATTAAATCTTAAAACCATGCTGGTACGGTGGAACAAATCGCAAAGAATCAAGATGTGATGTTAAATTTAGAAAAACCACAATTGTGTTTTTAATGGCAATCAAAATTGACTAAATTGTGGTCAATAGTGTGCTGCTTTACATTTATAACAGCGGGTCGCTAGGCAACGAATAACTTGTGCATTAACAAGTAGTAACACCGAGACATAGAATATTCAAAAACAAATGTGGTCTATCCAGTTAAAAACGGAACAGTTTCCAAGTCTACCTATTAATCTGAATTTCATCTTCTGTGGACTAACAATTGCATTATGTCATTTCGTTAAAGAAGTTTATCATACGTAGAAACAAGTATTAATCATTAATAGCTTCTTATTTTCATGTTAATATAAGTTTTGAATTGTTTATAATTGTTTTTACTATTATAAACATAATAAAAGACGAAGAGGTGGAGCGGTTTAAACACAATACTATAATTAACTATAACAATCATAATGATTGTAAGTACATACACGAATATAATACGGAATGATTTAACATCTTAACTTGTATAGGTAAAATCGTGAACTGCTATTTTTTTTTGATTCGTTATTCTTTCATTCTTTGAGTATAACGATTTGAAATTCGTTAGATTTACTAAATATAACAAACACAAATAAAGTTTTGGTTATATCTTAATATAAAGCTTTAAACTGTAAAAACGCGAAAATATATTTTGTTCTGTTTTGACTTAACCAAGAATCAAAAGAGAGGTTATTAAGGTTAAATTGTTTTTAAAGTGAATGTTGTGATGAATTTGAGCCCGATTTGGAGTTTATTTTTATTGGTTAATATCAATGTCTAGTAAATATAGAGGAACTCAAATTATGTTTTGATAATCATAAACACAAAATAAAAGGCTTCTGTGTAAATAAATACAAAACCACAGAGGCACATCCCGCATGGTTATCTTCTGCCGTACATAACAGCAAAATAGTATTATATAGTTCTGTTGTAAGAAAGAATTAACTGCCAAACAATAAATATTGTATTCATTCTTATAAAAACAAATTCAAAAAGTACCAACATGATAAAATTTTAGTTGGGGTCTTATTTTTAGTTTTGAAATATTTGAAAATAGACGAAAGTAACGTTAAGAAAAGACGGCGCGCTTTGGTAGGTATATAAAAAATTTCAAAACAAAGTTGTGTTTTGTGTTACAAGTAGAGAATGTTGGTTGATGCTTAAGTGTTAATAGACGCATGATGGAGCAGTTTTTGTTTTCAAATATGATTCAGTTATCATTATTTGTTTTATGAATGAATCAAACGACTAAAACAAATACAATAACAAAATACGTTTTACTATAAGAGAATCCAATTTCTTACAATATGATTCTAATTTCTGAATAACATGATTTAAATATATTTTTAATATATACTATACTATATACTATACTATACTTTAATATGTACTATACTATAATATTTTAATATACTATACCAAATTGTTGAATAAAAAATTTGTGATAATAGTTTTCTTTTAGATCGCTATCTTACCACAATGCCAGATATTACGAGTGTTGATGTCGCGAAAGGTAGTATTGGAAATTTCGATCATTATTTAATTTCATCAGTTATCAAAACTTATTTACTTAAAAAGACAGCTCCCGAACTCCGTAAAATATTTCACTACTCAAAAATGGATAAAAGTGGTCTTCAAAATTTTTTTCATGGTTTCCCTTTCGATCGTCATGGTTCTTACACTGACAATGTATATGTTTCTGCTCAAAACTTTACAGAAACCATCCAATTTGCTATCAATAAATTCGTCCCTTTCTCCATAATAAAACCCAAAGAAAAATACTTGTATTCGAAAGCTGCCAAAGCGGCACTTAAAAACAAACGTAGATCTAATCGATCCCAATATCTAAAGGCCAAGAAAATATCTAACCAGATTATCTCAAACGAAAAGTCTGATATTAACAAAGCGAAAGCTTCAAAACTTACCTCTATGTCTATTTCTGACAAGAGCTTCTACAGTGCCGTTAATTCTTTAAATTCTGGTAAAAAATATTCTATTCCCCCTATTATTAGCAAAGAAAGCTAACTTGTTCGCTGAACGCTTTGCTCTGAACTCCACTGTTGTGGAAACTCCTAAAGAAATACTTCAAATCCAGTCTTCAGGAGTTAAAATGAATGAACTTTCAAACCCAAAATAGTCGCTAAATTTTTAAAGGGGTTAAACATCAACAAAGCCTCAGGAATGGCCAACATTCCACCCATTATTTTGAAAACCTTTTATAAAGAACTTGCACCAACTTCAACTAAAATATTCTACCAATCCTACAAATCTGGTATATTTCCCTCGTGCTAGAAGTTGGCAAATGTCCAACCCGTCCCCAAAACGGGACCAAAATTCGATATCTCAAATTATAGGCCGATATCTCAAATTATAGCTTTACTATCGGTCCTATTCAAATTCTACGAGCATTATAATAATACACACATTTCAAAATTTCTGGAAGTAAATCATTTAATAGCCGACAGCCAATACGGTTTTAAAAACAGAAGATCAACTACCGATCTATTAAACTATGTAGCGCATAGTTGGAACAGCATACGTGATAAAGGTGGTGAAACATATGTTATCGCTTTAGACATCTCCAAGGCATTCGATCGAGTCTGACAATGCAACTTAATCAACAATCTCGTTGGGTATGGTTTTCATCCCAATGTTGTGAAGCTGATTCAAAATTTTCTATCTAACCGATATATTTTGGTCTCCTTAGACGGATTTTCATCTGAGTCTAAACTAATTAGCGCTGGTGTACCCCAAGACTTAGTATTGTCCCCAACCCTATTTTTGCTTTATATCAATGATTTGTTGAAAATCACCAGCAACCCAATAAATAGTTTTGCAGATCATAGTTCTCTGCACAAGTCGTTCGAGCCCCTTCCTTCAAAAGGTAAAATGCACGAACGAATTAATCCCGCCCGGAGAGACGCTGCCATAAACGTGAATAAAGACCTAAAAAATGTCGCCGATTGGGGTGACCAAAACCTGGTCAATTTCAACTCTACCAAAACACAGCTGTTGATTGTTTCCAGATCAAAGACCGAGTTTTCCAAAGATTTTTCATTCAGTATGTGTGATGAACCCATAGGTGAATGTAAAACATTCGTTTATTGGGTTTTCTGTCATGTACTGGCATTGGTAAAAAGCCCATCTAGAAAAATCAGCCTCTTAAATAAAAGAAAAAAAAATTTCACTCCATACCAATTGTTGCATGTTTATAAGTCCTATATTCGTCCCTGTATGGAGTACTGTTGTAAATTTTGGCGTCAAGTGTGTCAAAACAAGAAAATTTACATTGGTTTTGTTTAAAAAATGTTCATTTTAAGAGAAAATGAGTAGTAACATGGAATGTGGAGAAATCTTGATGTTAGATTATTGCATTATAAGTTTGTCAAAAAAATGTAATCAAGTGTGTCAAGAAATAGATTTTGATTTGTTTTTTTACCCAATTTTTCGAAAAAATAAAATGAATTATGTATTTGTATGACATGAAATTTTATTATTATTTCAGAGGATTATGGCATTATAAATTTGTCAAAAAAATAATGTCAAGTGTGTCAAAAGAATGATTTTCATTTATTTTTTTAGAACAAAATAAAATTAGTTATTTGTATGAAATGAAATGTAATGAACATGAAATCGTTATTATCGAGAATTTTATTGCATTTAAAGTTTGTCAAAAAACTATTGTCAAGTGTGTCAAAAAAATGATTTCATTTATTTTTTTAGCCAATTTTTTGGAAAAAAAAATTTAGCTGTTTGCACGACGTAAATGTAATTGAACATGGAAATTATTGGATTTGTTATAGTCTTTGAAAAATTTTTGGTATTTTGAAAAAAGTTTGTACTTTTAAATTTGTAATAATTTTTGCAATATTCTTAGAATTTTGAAAAAAAATTTAGTTTTTGATTTTGTAAGAATTTTTGGAATATTTGTATAATTTTGAAAAATTTTAAATTTTTGATTGTATTATAATTTTTGGAATTTTGAAAAATCTTTCAATTTTTGATATTGTTATAATTTTTGCAATATTTTTGGAATTTTAGAAAAAGTTTGAATTTTTGAATTTTGGAATATTATTAGGATTTAGAAAAAGTTTAAATGTTTGATTTTATTCTAATTTTTGGAATTTTGAAAAATGTTTCAATTTTTGATTTTGTTATAATTTTTCAAAATTTTTAGTATTTTTTAAAAAAGTTTGATTTTATTTGATTTTTACAATATTTTTGGAATTTTAATAGAAATATGAATTTCTGATTTTGTAATATTTTCTCGAAACGCTAAATGGAGAGGTTTTTGTGTAGTTTGCTGAGTGTATCATCTTTTCACTAAATTATGTTAATATATGATCTGTTGTAATTTTCCGGCATCGAATTGATGTTGCGTGTTAGTTTTGTAATAAATTTCTATACAGAGATAAAATACTTGTACTTTTACAAATAGTTTTATGTTTGGTATACATCGCTGCCGATAACTAAAAACAATGTCCTCATAAAAGTTTTATGCCAAAAACTATATCAAAATCCTTAACCAAAACCGAAGTCTTGATATCTCAGATCTGTGAGGTTCTAGCTCCTTTATATTTTATATTTTGAATTCGAATTTTGAGTTTATTTCTAAATCGTTTCCATATTGCAAAATTTTTTTAAATCAAACAAAATTAATGGTATCAGGGTAGTGGTTCGAATTATGGAATTTCACTGTATATAAAAAAAGCCAGATCTATGATTGTACTCATCCATAAGAATAATTCATTTTTCTAATGAATTAATAGCAGAATCAAGAAAAAGATATTTTGTGCAGGATCTAATTTTGTATTATCTTTTGATTTATATTCAAAATGTTTGCTGTACAACGAACTCGTATTTGATTTGGATGCGAAATATTCAGTTCGCTCTCTAAGATACCCGCCAGCTTTTTCGCTACTATAATTACTTCTCTAAAACGAACATTCGAAAAAAATTGAATAATTGAAAAAAATTAAGAGTTTCTTTAGAACCTCACAATTTATAACCAGATTTAAAGAATGAGCAGCACATGGTATAAAAGTTGCCCTAAGTAGATTTATTCGATTTTGGCTGCAGCTTTTTTTCTCTTCATGCAGGATCCGCTATCAAATTTTTGGCATTTTATGTTATTTAATGAGATCTTCATTTAAGTAAGCTCAATTAACAATGGGTTAAAATTAACGTAATGTTTACGAATTTCCTTTTGTCACATTTTGTTTTTTAAGATATGGATAACTATAAACACTAAATCCTTTCAAATAATGTTAAAACAATAGATAAACATAGTCCAATATTTAATGATAATATATAGGAAATAAAATTTATTTATATAAGAGGTGAAGAACACAGATTTGTTTGTGAACCATTGTCCATAAGAGGTGAAGAACGGATGTGAACCGTTTGTTTAATAGAAAAAGGAAAGGAATAGTTTAATAGAAAAAGGAAAACTGCATATGAAATTGATAGTATAGTTGAGTGAAAAAATATCACCTTGTCTGGTAATATCTCATTGCTACTGCCACTGGTATCTAAACTCTCACCTTAAATCGTATGCCAATAGCAGCAAAATGAGTACGCGAGGCTGTCATGCTCGTACATCAAAAATTAAAACAAATATACAAATTTTAATACAAAACTAAGTTTTTGCTTTTCATATAGAAAAATAAAATCTAATTTGCCTGAAAATTTATTAAAAACGAAAACCAAAAAGTAATTGAATTTAAAACAAAACTTAAATTTTGGCTCCCTCCTCCTTTGGCGCCTGGTGCGGTCGCTCCATTGCACCCGTAGTTTATCCGGCCCTGGTCTTATGCATACCACAGCCTATATACAATAATGAAGTGATTATGATGAAACTTATGAAAAAGGTTTTAATTAGTGTGAAATGATAATGATCAATTTTTGGGAAACATTATTGTTCGAAGCGGCGAGAGGTCCAACTGCTGACTTTTGTCACTTTGTTGTTAAAGTTTATTAGGACCACAAAGACTTCGTTCATTTATTAATTTTGATGACTATTTGATATCAGATGGAGATTTGAATGACAAAGAACTGATTATTTTTTTGCGATATTGGGATGGGTGGTGGGGGCCTCCCGGGCACTTGTTTGTTTGAAATTTCAATAACATTAGTTGGATTTGGATTAGATTTGGTGCATATGCTAAGAGAATTATTTGTAACAGTTCTGTATTCCAACTTCTAATAAAAAATGTTTCCACTTTTTGTATACGTACGACAAAATTTATGTCTGTTGTAATACTATAGCTTTCTTTAATGGTTTATACGCCAAATCTAAAACATTGGTTAGAAAATAATTGAAGCATTGGATGGATATTAGCTCACTATATATCCAGAACATTTTGTTTCCAGAGGTGTAGTGAAGTTAGCCTATGCATCAGCGCCGTAATATTTTGTATTGTTTTTGCATATTTTGTGTTAAAGAATGAACAACTGATCAACAAATCCTATCACATATAAATATAACAAAGACCGATATTTAATGATAAGATAGAGAAAATAAAATAAGGGGAAAAAGGGAAATTTGTGTTGAAAATTTGCAGAATCAAAACTAAATTAAGGTTGCCAATAATAAAGCTAGAGGCATCTGCCTTGATCTGACGCATTGTCTTTCTCAACAATTAAAGCTCACAATTAGAGTTATATGCAGGTTCGAGCAACCATTAGCAGGCCAACTAAATAATGACGTTTTCCGAAAAAACCGATCAGAAATCATTGATAAGTGCCATATCTCTTATGGAGACAAAACTACAATAACCAATCAATTTCGATTGAACCGAGAACACAATGCAAAATGTGGCGGAGTCTATTGTATGTGGAACATGGGTCATGATATGACATGTGACAAATATTTTGGTTTGAATAATTTCCCCAAACCTAGTATTCAGTATAAGCAAGTGGATATGGTAAACTTGTTCTGGCTTTGAGTCTTTACCTCAGAAAGCCAACTTGGAACCACCTTAGCGACGGATTTAGCACCATTATGATATTTTAAAATTTAATGCCATCCTTCGGATGTGAAATTTGGATGTATTTCGATTTCGATTGCCAGGCGCTCTGTGACGTTAACATTCATATGACAATTTTCCCACATAATAAAATATTTTTGATGGCTTCCAATTTTTCTCAAATTCATTGAATTTTGTCCAGTTTTTTTAAACTTAAACGGATAATAGCTCTGAATAATGTGTCACCCACCACCAGATGTGAAACATATAAGTCGGATCTTTGTGTAATTCAATAACTGATTTTGTTTTGGTGTTTTGTTTTTATACATTACGTAAAACTTATTTGTTTACATCAGTTAAAGATGTTACGTTTAAGAAATTTAGATTTTTGCTTTTTATCTGGAACACGAGTTGGAATATATCAAAGCTTTTTAGTGAACTTTTGCAAAACATGATCTCATGTATAGATATTTTCTCCATATCTAAAGGAAATCCCGTAAGGATTTCCGTACACAACAAGTAGAAAACTCGTACTATTTTGAACTGTTTAGCCATTTGTTGGTTTTGGCGTATTCCCTTATATGAGAAATACAAGTGGATTTGTGGATACACTTAAAGTACACTCAGAGAATTCTGTTATTAAAAACTATCAAAATAGCCATTAGATTAATAATTTGGTGATTATTATACAGCTAATCACAACTTGTGATTATTTTCACTAATTTCGTAATTACAGGCATTATTAAACTAATATTAATTGTTCGTAATATTTACTAACAAACAAAATTTAAATTTTAAATCTAAAAACGATAGCTTTTATATTTATAAAAATTCTTATTGAATTAATAACATAATGGATTACATTCATATTAGGTATCCATTCTATAAATGACATATATTATTAGAATAATAAAGTTGTTTTTAAAATAATATTATGTTATCAGATTAATAATACAATCTAATTAGATTAATAAAAGGTTCTTATTAAATTAATAAAAAGATGCTATTAAATTAATAATAGAACTTATTAAATTATTAATAAGATGTTATTAAATTAATAATGGAACTTATTAAATTAATAATGGAAATCATATTTTACACTTTTAAATAAAAGAGAACATAAATTTTTTTTTAACAATTTTATTTAATTCAATTATTTTCATTTAATTTTAAAGTATTTATATTTCACAGTTTTAATTTTAAAATAATTCATAATTTTGTTTTAAAGTATTTTTAAATTTATATGTGACAAAAATTAAAAGAAAAAAAGGAGTCTATGTTCGTATATAAAATAAAAAATATAGTAAAATCGCCTTTCAATGTATAAAAATACTTTTGGATAAAATTCCAAAATTGGTTGCTGATTGCGGATATTTTAAGTTGAATAAATAAAATATTTTGAAGCACACATCAACTGCTTTCCATGGTGTATAAACTTCATACCGTACATTATCAAAACATATTAGTATTGGCTTAGTTCTAGATCCAGTAATTAACAAAAGAGGCTGAATTGGTAATTTTTGATCCAAATACTTTTGTAACATCTCTTCAACATTTTGAAAAGTTTCACCTATAATGGCCAAACTGTTTTGAGAATCTCGAATCTCAAGATTTGTTGGTTGCACGCAGAATCCTGTGCAGTAAATACAAAGTTGATAGCAGAATACCATCTAAATAATATAAAACAGAAAAATAATTATATTATTACAGACTCTAACATTGAATAGGTTTAATTGTTTTCACTCAAAATAAGTCGGACAAGTGTGAATAAAATTCGCTCGCCAAGGGTTTTGTGAATGTAAAAGAACACAATATTAAAAATAAATGACATAAAGTTGTGTTGTAAAGTCTATCTATATCGCCATGGACGCTTAACAGAATAAATATTTAATTGTAGACGTCAATAGTAAATGTCAATCACATCTACATTGATAAAAAATGATACAAAATTGTTACTTATACCGCATTTACAGCGACATAGCAAACCAGTAGACTGTATATTAATTTGCATCTTGTCATATTTAATATGAGTTTACAGCGTAGATTGCAAAATAAATCTTTTATAACATAAACATATTTGAATTTAGTTTAGTTTAAATTGCTATCTGTCAAACTTTTAAAAAAGCAATAAAAATATGATAACTAGCCCATTCCTCAAGTTCTTTCTCTGATTGTTGAAAAATATTTGACGGAGAAAAGAAATTTGATAATTTAAAATTTTTAGGAATAGGAAACGGTGTAGAAATCAAAGATTTTTATTTGCAATGGTGTTTACAACGTCAATATTAATTTGAAAATAATTTACTAGATCTCAAATTAGTTGCAAGCTCTTAAAATAAAAAATGTTTATTGCACTGATTTAAATTACATCTATACTAATTTGCTATGTCGCTGTAAATGCGGTATTAAGGTTAAATCTTATCCATATAGCTGTTTATGTTAACTAAAGAAAGATTTAGCCAGTTTTTTAATGGTTTAAATTGAGAATATTTTTTCTATAAATCAGAGTCAAAATTTAGGGTAGTGGTGGTATACATATACTTAAAATAGAACTTTTTTAACAATAACTAAAAAACTGCATCGCAAAATTCTAAAAAAAGTTGCAATGTTTTTTAAAGAGCACCTTTCAAATGACATCCCGCTTGGGTCAAAAAAAGTTTTTTTTACCCCCCTTGCCTCCATCCCTTAAACACACAAAAATATAATTATTTGAGAGTTCGCTATAATTTTCGTTCAAAATTTGGCAAACTTCCTGTCTCTGTAAATTTGTTCAATTTTTTCTGTCAATCAGTGTCGAAACGTATGGGGGGAACGATCTGAAATTTGCACATGTTTTAGAATAACTCAAAAAATGTGCCTCGCAAAATTCTAAAAAAAAATTCAATGGTTTTTAAATTCGGTGCTCTTTCAAATGACACCCCACTCGCTTTTCACCATTCCCCAACCCAATCCCTTAAAAGCACAAAAATATAATTATTTGAGACTTCGCTATAACTTTCGTTCAGAGTTTATCAAACTTCCTGTCTCTGTGATTTTTTTCAAATTTTTGTGTTAATTAAGCTCGAAATGCAAGGGGGGGACCAACTTTTTGTGTCACTTTTTTGACAATAATTCAAAAACTGCAAAATTCTAAAAAAAATGGCAATATTTCTAAAATCAAGTGCTCTTTCAAATGACACCCCACTTGACCTGGTTCTAAATGATGTTTTTAGCACTTATCATTCCCACCCCTTTAATAAATATAGTTATGAGTATCTGCCACTTTTCTATATTTTTCATTAAAAACCTACTCAATTTTCTATCATTCCAAATATATTTCAAGATTTTCGATGAAATAGGGTCGGAGCTAATCGGGGCAATAAAACATTGAGAAAACGTCATTTTTCAGAATTACACAAGAAATGGTGAGAGGTAAAATTCCAAAATACATTTTTAAGGAATGCTGAAACAAAGCCCTTTCATATGATACCCTACTCGTCTCGATAAAAAAATGTATGTTCTCAAAGGCTTTACATCGTACCTCTGTAAACAAACGAACACAACTTTATTTATTTTTTAACCCGTCATCTTGTGTGGATAGGTTGGTTTTATAAGCACCTCAAATTTTAAGTTCATCGGATAATGGTTCACGAGATAATCGACATAATGTGAAAAACACATTGTACTCTCACCAATAGTGTTCCGTATAAAAAACGGAACCCTAAAAATTACAAATGACATGTCCAAAAACAACTTTTTAACTTACAGTCGGATATTCAAATACATCAGAAACAGAAACAGAATTTCATACAAATTTGACAGCAAAAAATTCTGTTGCTGTAAAATTTGAATGGAATTCTGTTTCTGTTGTATGTGATTTTCAAGTTTTTGGAGCCAAAAAAAACAAATTTAAAAAACTTACTCTCTGTCATATATTCTCTGTATTGCGAAGCTTTTCAACAATCTCTCTTAACTTTTCATCTTTAATTTGTTCTTAAAAAATGGGCTGAGTTTTCTGAATAAATGTTGATAATTTACAACCAAAATCGCTGGCTTTCAATGTTTCCGCTTTAAAATAAATATCTATCTGAAAATTTTAAAAGGAGTATTATTAAAATTAAAATGTTATTGAAATATACTAATATTGAATTATTAATTACCAGTTTATAACCATGCGGTAATTTAAATT
The DNA here is from genome assembly GCA_963693315.1 of Diogma glabrata. Classification (NCBI taxonomy): domain Eukaryota; kingdom Metazoa; phylum Arthropoda; class Insecta; order Diptera; family Cylindrotomidae; genus Diogma; species Diogma glabrata. Next base: position 98,687 of record CAVNZG010001038.1, read on the forward strand.
GCTTCCATTAGGTTAAAATTTCCGAAGTTGATTTTAATTTTTAAATGTCGCTGAGTCTCAGTTGTTTAGTCCTGTCCTATGCAGACTCAATTTTAGCCCAGCTAATCTGTTCGTCGAACAAAATTTCTACATGTTCTGATGAATCTGCTTCAGGAACTGAAAAACCAATTTTTTTTAACACGGAATAGACAGCACAAAAATTTACAAAGTTTCACATACCAAACGTATGAATTCGTTTACTTGCCATCTATTTCTTTTTGTTTTAAATCAAATTTCTTATCGTTTAATAAAAGAATCTTACTTTTTCAATTTTCTTAACACTTTTAACTTTTCACAAAACTTTTAAGTATTTTTTAAAGTTGTTTATTTAGCGTCTGTATATAAACTGTGATTCTTACCAAGATTTTATTAATCGTTATTAAAAATAATAACCTAAAGTTAGATTAATGTATGTATACTACATATTATTAATCTAATAACCTAAGTTTTGAAAGTAAAAACGTCGATGATTAATCTAATAAAATGGTTATTAAAATTAGCTACAAAAATAATAATTTATGTTTTTATTTTAATAGCTCTACGTTAATCACATGATTTTTTTTTTGACCGTCCGAATTCATTATTTTAATAAAAATTGGTTATTAGTTTAATCAACCGTTGTGATTTTTTTAATAATATTGACCGTATTTTTATTTAAATTAACATTTTTATGAAAATAATAACAAAACGTTTTAATCGAACGAATGTGGCAATTACTTTAATAAAAATCGTTATTAGATTGATACAATAACTTATTACACATTTTTAAAACGGGCGGTTATTAAATTTACTAACAAAATTCTCTGAGTGTACAGATCATCTTGGATGCAGACATCAATTTGTTATCATTGTTTTATTAGTTCTCTCTTTAAGCTTTAGTTCACCTTATGTTAAGTCGTTCACCTTATGTCCTAAAAGTTAACAACTTTCTTTGAAGGCTCACTACTGAGGATGTCCTAAACGGACGAAATATATTGAGTGATCATAAACATAAAATAGTAAGTCTTTGTATATGCTTTCAAATTTATTTATTGTTCGTCAAACGAATCAAACGAATGTTTTCAAATTCGTCTATTGTATCGTCAAACGAATGCTTTTAAATACATTTATTTGTTCGTCACACATACTGATCGAAATATCGTTAAGAAACTGGGTCTTCGATCTGGAAACAATCAATAGCTGCGTTTTGGTAGATTTGAAATTGACCAAATTTGTGTTACCCCTATCGGTGATTTTTTCAGCTCCTCGTTTACATTTATGGCATCGCCTCTACTGGGAGGTTTTATTCGTTCATGCATTTTACCCTTTGAAGATAGGGGAACGAATGACTTGTGCAGTGTACCATCATCTGCAAAACTATTTATTGGGTTACTGGTGATTTGCAACAGTTCGTTGAAATTAATTAAAAATAAAGTGGGAGATAAAACCAGCGTTAGTTAATTTATAGTTAGAAGAACAGCCATCTATAGGTGGCCCAGATGTATGGGTTAGACAGAAAATTTTGAATCAAATTCACGACTGCGGGATGAAAACCGTTCGCAACGAGCTTGTTGATCAAGTTGGCATGCCACATTCAAACAAATGATTTTGAGATGTCTTATGCGATAACGTAAATTTCACCACCTTTATCAAGTATGTCATTCCAGAGATGTGTTACATAGTTCAATAGATCGGTTGTTGATCTTTTGTTTCATTAACCGAACTGGCTCAGATATCAAATGGTTGTCTTCCAAAAATTTAGATATATGTGAATAAATATAACACTCGTATATTTTAAAAAATTATTGGAAATAGGGCTATTAGTCTATAATTAGAATTACCACATCCCGTTCCTGTTTTTGGGACAGGCTGGACATTTGCCAACTTTAAGCGCAAAGGAAAAATATCTCTTTAATAGGATTTACAGAAAATTTTGGTTAAGGTATAGATACAAGTACTTTTGAAAATGTTTTTAGAATATCAGAAGGAATGTTGTCCAGATCAGAGGCTGATTCATCTCTAGTGCAGTGTACCCACCGTGATTTGGAGGTGCTAATAAGGGAGCAGTTTCCCGCAACCCGAGCGGTTAATCCTTGGCCCGCGTCCCCGCTGGATATGACAACAGGTTTACGGTTCGCAATAACAAGCCGAAGCCCTGTAAAGCTCGGGTACCTCGAGCTCGCCAACCCCCGTAACATGGTCTAGTCAGACCAGTGACCACTGAGGTAAAATTGAGGGAGTTGAATCCTTTCGAACTTTCTACTCAAGTAAACCACTCTTTGGATCGTCGTATTTATCAAGACCAAACTCAAGTTATGCATGATTTTGATTAGACCGTGATGGTAATGTATGGGTCACAAGCATGTCTTACTCAATTACGGACGAATCACATTTCTGTTTATTTCATTTTTTGAAATATATATGGGTAGTTCTACACACGAAGGAAGAAAATGGAGCTAATTACGGCACGACATGTTTTTTGCGTATAAGTTCTGGCTAGTAGTATTAGTTAAAGTTGATGACGTTCTTTCAACTTTTCAGTCAAAAACAAAAATACAAGATTCACAATAAAAAAATCCTCCTTACTCCTAAATTAACTCAAAATTATCTCAATATTATCTCAAAATACGAAATAAACATTTATTTAAGTCAAAATCCCAAATATTTAAGTCACTTTGAGACCAGGGGACTGAGAATTTATCAATTTTCAGTATTTCGCTTAAAAATGACAAAATTACGTCTGAAAAAAAATTAACGGATTCTATACCAAGGCAATACATATTCACGACGTATAAAACTACAAAACTATCTGTAATTAAAAGACATTTTGCGAAAATGCTTGCCAGGGGGACTGATAATTTGAGACCAGGGGACTGAGAATTTATCAGTATTTCGCTTAAAAATGACAAAATTACGTCTAAAAAAAAATAAACGGATTCTTTACTAAGGCAATACAAATTCACGACATATAAAACTACAAAATTACCTGCAATTAAAATACTATTTACGAAAATACTTGCCAGGGGACTGATAATTTGACTGGGCAACACACGATCTTGCTAGTAATGATGACTGTTTTGATTGATAAAACCTCGGACTAAGTAAAACACTTGCAATTATATTTATTGAACTTTAATTAATTCCTGTGACGAGCGATAACTTGATAGAAATATGAATTTTCAATATTCTCAATGTGTTTTGATTGGGCAGGAGAATAATAACAAATTGGTGGGACAAACTTTAATAGGATATATCTTATATGAAATATAGAGTAATGTTATGATTATTTACACATTATTAAAGCATCATTATTCAAAATTATTACTACAGTGTAAATTTGTCTCTACACACTTAGAATCATTGATTATTTAGTTTACCAGCTATGACTTTCAAGGTGGGACACGTCAGGGCCTGAGCATTTGACGTTTTGAATAATTTTTTTTGTAAGAAATATATTTCGAAACGGGTTTATTTTGGGTGACCAGCTAGACATAGTTAAGGTTTACAAATTTCATTTGAAAAACATTTTTTTTTTCATATTAATATACGAAATAAGCAGAGCCGTCCAAAATTCCTATGTTTGTAGAACAACTACCCATATCTTTGTTGTCTCAAATCTTGGAAAATGGCATATAGTACAAAGTTCCAATTTCATTGAGAAAATGAGAAACACTAATTTGAAAATGGAAAGCTGACAGTCCCAGATGAATTGAGAAGGATCAAACTTCTGTATAAAGCTGAACTGTCAATAACTTACAAAGATATGACCATAATATGAAAAAGAAGAATACCATTATAAACACATTACACATTTAAAATTAAAAATAGTATCATAGTTCACATAGCAGTTATTCATTTATAAAAGTTGTTCTAGTTCCACAAACTTATCAGTACATTATCAATCTTCTAAAAACACCACAAATATATTTTTTCCTTTTATAAACCTAATTAATTTGGTTTAAAAGAAAACCTACAAATTTCCTTAATATCTCTAAACTCAAAAATATATTAAAATATTACAAAAATCTTCAACACAAACATGAAACCTAAATCACAATTCATAAGTTTTTCTATTTTAAATAAGGATGTTGGGTAAAGGTAAATGTTTGCTCCATAAATGAAAAAAAAAATTAATCTAGGAAAACATGTACATTGTATACATACATAGTACACACACTAACGAACACATTTTTCTATGTAGCTTCAATCCACACAATCTATTTTACGATTTTATTATCCTAAATAAACTTATGGTTTAAACTTTAAACTATAAATGTTTACCATGTAAGAATCTTGTTTCTTATGTTATTTATATAATCACAAAAAACCATGGTGGGTTGTTATAAGCATAGCTAATCGATAAGAAAAGCACCATTTCTCAAAGCACGTACAATAACCTCTTTCTTTTGCACCGAATTTTTTAGTTCCACAATTCAATCAAAGTAATTAAAGTAACGATATCGCTAACAACTTTTCACATCACCTTAATCTGAAGAAATTTTCTAACATTTGTATGGCTCTGTGGTTGCATTATCATATATTTGAATCTCAAAAACTTTGTTTTTCCACAACTTCTTAATCATAATGCTAATGTTTGTAACTGTTTAGTATTGTGTAATTATTTTAATGTTATAATTGATTGCATTATGTTAGGTTATGTTATTGTTCAATTTATAGTTTCAATTTTTATGAAACACGGATACAAAAATGAGTAATAATTTAAAAGCTTTGTTTCTTTGAAGAGTTAAGATAGAGTTATAACGATATAGTATAGTAACATATAGTATAGTAGAATATAGTAACGATATAGTTCGAGTTATAACGATGTAGTATATTGTGCTACTTTTTATCATGTAGTTTCAATTGTTTTTTGTATCATGCAAAAAATTTGCGACTATTGCAAAATAAATAGATTAAAACTAAACTGCAAACTTCAAAATATAAAAACATTTGAAAAATGTCAAATTTCAATAAACTCATAACAGCCTAATTGATGAAATCATTTTCTTTTATGTTATTTTCTGGTGTTTTAAGGGTTCCATACTATTTAGCGTGGTTTTAAACTTCTTCGATATTTTTTCCTTGGGTTCTTAACATTTTGTAATCATAGCTATACTTATGTTTTCATAGACAAAACTAGTTCTTGAATTCAAGGCTTTGTTTTTATATAAGAATAAAATCGAAAATTGATTTTTGTTCATATCAACTATATTCCTTTTCCGTATAAAAATGAAAAACCAAATAAATCTCCATTTATTTTCATTATAAAAAAACGACCATTTATTTTTTATTTTTCCAACATAATTTTTCAATGCATTCTGTTTCCATTATTATACTTTCAAAACTTAAATAGCCAGAAAAACATAGACATATACGTATATATATATATATATGTATTTCCATTTCCATTTTTCAAGTTTTCCTTTTTTCTGTTATTTTATATTTTAATCAAATGAGACATTTATTTTTCCTTTTTCCTGTTTTTATTTTATGTATTATATTTGTTTTTCTTTAGTTTGCCGTTTTGTTTTTTTTTTGTTGTTAAATAAACAAACAGACATAAAATAAAACGCCACACTGCAAGGGAAAATAGTTATTTAACATCAACACAACAAATGCGAGGAAATTGTCAACTTGAATTAAATTAGGACGTCGTTGTTAAGATATTATTTGTATGGTGAAATTTTACATTAAAATGGTTGAATAAAATATAACCCAGTGAGTATTAAACAGAAGTCCCTGTTCGAAAAGTCTATTTAAACTAGTTTCGTATCAATAATTGTGAATCATAAGTTATTTCAAACATCACAAAAACTTTTATTATAATTTTCAACAAAATCGAACAAGAAGTTCATCCTCGAAAACTCTGTTAAATAAAAGAACGAAATATTTGTCACAAACTAATATTTATGTTTTTTCCGCTGGGACGAAAAAAGATAGATTTTAGGTCGAGTAAGAATGAAGCAGTGCAACGTGATTGTGAAGTTCCGCAATCTTACGAGTTTCATTTTTAGTCCGAGTAAAATATAAACTTTTTTTTTCAACCATTGTTTCATTTTTAATTTAGTAAATTTTTAGAATATTCAATACAATAATTATGTTTAATTTACATCTCAATTTATCTTCATCTAAGCAATCATTGTTATTCAAAGCTTCTAATCAAACTTTGATTTCTGTGTTTTACTTCAAAGCAAACACATGGTAGCATTATTCAGTAGCACGATCTTACTTCTCTCGTATCGGTAGCACAAGTTGTCGCACAATAGTCACATAGTGTAGCGCGGTCGCGGGGAAAAAATTGGCGGTAGCATAAGCAGTAGCACATGAATAGCATAAAGGTAAAAGATATAATAGTTGCACAAGACAGTAGCACAACAACAACAATGGTCGCACCAAAGAGAAGCACAAGAGTCACATATTGGTAGGACAACAACGGCCTCACAACAGCGTAGCACATCAGTTGCATATCTGTAGAACAACAACGGTCGCACAACAGGGTAGCATATCAATCGCATATCGGTCAACAACAACAGTCGCCCAACAAAGTATCACATCAGTCGTATCAGTTGGCTCCCGATTATTGGTTTCGTATTGCATGTGAACAAATAGTTGTGGGTTTACTCATAATTAATTTTATTTTTAAAGCCCATTTGATAATTCTGTTTGTAATTATTGATTTTTATTTAAACTAATCTGATTCAAATTAAAATGCAATATTTAAAAATATACTTTTTACTGTTTATTTTTAAATTTATTTATAATAATAAAACTTCCTTATAGTAACAATTTGATTTTTATTTTTTTATTTTAAAGAATATCGATTTCGACTTACGTCATCCTCAGTTCTTAAATTATTATTGAATAATATTTTAAGAACTGAGGATGACGTAAGTCGAAATCGATATTCTTTAAAATAAAAAAATAAAAATCAAATTGTTACTATAAGGAAGTTTTGTTATTATAAATAAATTTAAAAATAAACAGTAAAAAGTATATTTTTAAATATTGCATTTTAATTCAAAAGTGACAAAAGCACACAAACAGTGAATAATATGGAAAACCATAATAACACATATAATCTGATTCATCTAAATCTACTTGTAGACAAAACTGTCTGATCCTGAAATCTACTTATTTCTAGCGGATGGCAGGTGGTTAGATTAGACATTTTTTACTGTATACTTTTCTGTTAATAAGAAATACAAATAGGCAACACATTACCCACAAACGTCGAGGGATTTATATATACATAGTCTTAGTCAAATATACATAGTCTTTCTAATAACTTTTGAATATGTAAATAAATTTCATTTAGTCGTGTAAATATAATTTTTCTACGATAGAATATGAAAAATATGAAGAGGTTGAAACTTCAAGGCTCTGAGATATTGATATCTCGGTTTGGGTTAAGAATTTTGATACAGTTTTCGACAAAATGCTTTTGGACATTGTTTTTGGTTTTGGGCAGCAATTTATATTAAACGTAAAACTCTTTGTCTCTCTGTACAAGTATTTTATCTCTGTTTAGAAGTCTGTTACACAACTAACACGAAACAACAATATGTTGCCGGAAAATTATAACAGATCATAAATTAACCTAATTTAGTGAAAAGATGATACACTCTACAAACTTCTCAAAAACCTCTCCATTTAGCGTTCAACAATTTCAAATTTTCAAAAACAAAAAAACCATTATCTACCAATTTCATGCTCCATTACATTTCATATCATATGCAAATATTTCATTTAATTTTTTTCAAAAGAAAAGCGGCAAGATTTAATTGATTGAATTAATTTCAAAGAATTATAACAAAATTAAAAATTCAAATTTTTTCAATGATTAAAAAATTACTTTAAAACTTTCTTCAAAATTCCAAAAATATTGAAGAGAATATTACAAAATCAAAAATTTATATTTTTTTCAAAATTCCAAAAATATTCCAAAAATTACAACAAAATCAAAAATTTATACTTTTTTCAAAATTTTAAAAATATTCCAAAAATTATTTTGACACTCTTGACGATATCTTTTGACATGCTTATAAAATAATAATCAAGCTTTTGGTCTCACATACCAATGCCGATCATTAAGAATTTCCACGTTCAAAGTTACTACTCGTTATCACTTAAAATAAACCGTTTTAAGAAAAAATTTGCAAATTTTCTTGTTTTGACAAACTTGACGATTTTTTTGACACACTTTCAGTACAGTTATCGAACACATCGTCGTTTCAGCTCGTATCATTAGGATAATCTAATCTACTTTTAGAAAAAACATATTGAGCAGTTTTCTCTGTAACGACGGTTGTGATCGGCTGGCCAGACGGACACTATTTTTTTTATTATACTAAGTTGATTATTTAAATTATAAATTAACGTCTCTGAATATCCAAAGATACCAACCATGACAACAGTGGTTTTGAGAAATGAATTACGTTTCTCTAAGAAATTGATGGACATGGACTTTGAAAAGTTGGGGATTAAAATTATCAGGGAAACCCCAAAAGGGTAAAGAATTCCAAAGATAAGAAACTCAGTTGAAAAAATAACTTTGACAGGCCACATTTCTACATTTTTTTATTTGAACAGTAAATAGGTAGGCCATGGCTGATACTCGGCTAGGACGAAAAACATAGCGGGCTTAGGTAGTATGGATTTGATCTCCTCTGAAGATAAGAGCACTCATTCATAATATATTTGTAGAATATCGTCAAACATTTTTTCTGTGCTGTAACGAATCAAGCTCGTTGGTAAGATTTGAATTGCCGATCAATTTAATTGCTTTCCGTTGGACAGCGTCTAGACATTTTAAAGATGTTGGGTGTGCTCCACCCCCTATGTGAGAACAGTGCTCCATCCAGGGGCATATATATATATAAAAAAAAGCTGTTGAAAACTTGAAAAACTAATGAAAAACTTACGACAACCTCCGATAGATATCCTAACTTTTGAACCGCGTGAGTAACCCACGTCATATCATTTGCAACCTCGACTCTTAAAAGTTTGATAGATTCTTTTTCTTCCAGAACATTAAAAGAAAATTTTAATGGAAATGGGTTTGACTTTGATATAGTTAATTGTGTTAAGTGTGTTTTACTGGCATTGAATTCAACAGTGTATGTATGACCCCATACTAAAACTGTTTTAAGATCAGAGTTTAAGGAATCTATCAAATATGATATATTGTTAATAAGCACATCTGATGAACGTTGCCTTTGTGTTTGAAGTCATTGATATATAGGAAAAAGGGTGGGACGCAAAGCTGATCCTTGAGGCACTCTTGCGTTGGTAGAAAATATTCCGAATCCAAGTTTGGAATCAAAGAAATAAGTTACTTTTCCTGTAACAGGCTACTCACAGTATTATCGTGAGCATTATCACCCTTTTTTGACACTGCTGACATCTCGGGATAGGCTAACAGCCTCCAGGCTTCAATTTATTGGTGACATAGGCCAGTTGACAAAAATAATTCTAAAGAGTGTCTTTACCAGGAAAAAAAATGCAAACGCTCAGAATTACATATAGCAGAGAAGAAATCGATCATCCACGCAATCAGCTACGAAATAATTTCCTCATTATAATTATAGATTCAAATTAACGGGTACCAAATACGAATAAAATTTAATCATAGAAATAATAAATTACATTTGTTTTTCATGAAAGTAACTGTTATCAATAATATTTGACTGAATTCCCCATAATCCGTTTCCAAACGACGATATCATTTAACGAAATCATTTAAAATAAGTGCATTTAACTGTAAATAATTTCAATTAACAAAATCTACTTTAATATCTCAAAAAAAAATCTTTATATCGATTAGATTTAATGTAACTGAATTTAATAGTAGTTAATAATTTCAGTAATCAAAATTTACGTTAATACCTCACAAAAAAAGGAAATCTTCCCAATGAAAATTATTATTACTAATATATATTTTTATTTTAAAAGTTCTAAACTGTTATTATTATTCAAAAATATATTTAATAATAAAAAGATATAACTCACAGATATTCAACATCTTCCAAATCTTCCTCTTCTTCCGGATTCCTTCTAGCATTCAGTTTTTACATTGAACCTTGGTCAACAAATTCCAGCTGATAATTTCCCACTTATTTCTTTGGTAGACGATTGAATTAATCCATATATTCCAGAACAATTTATCAAAAACAATTTAAAAAAATAATTTGATAGTGGTGAATTGTGAAGCCGTATTACGCCAGTTTAAACTTAGCAGAACAACTTTAGTAACCGTCTTGATTGTTTATTTTATTTTATGTGTAGCGTAGATACAATTTGAGAACATTTATGATTTGATGCCTTCACAACAAACACAAACATTTGATACAATTAACTATTTAACGGTAGTCGATTTTCTCCAAAAAAACACATAACAACAGATTTTATATTATTTAACATTTATTTAAATCTTTTATTTTTAATTTGCTTTGAATAACTTCATCATTTTACAGTACAACTTTACAAGCACTATCATACAAAAAGTAATAATCCTTTTTTCTAATAATTTTACTTATTTACTTAGTATTATAATCTTATTTTGTTTTATTTTATTATTAGTATATCTTGGTAAAAACATTAATTTTTTTCCTTTTAATTTAATTTTTAGCTTAGCATTTTTGATTTTTATTTTAGCAAAACATAATTTTTTTATTCTTAATTTCTACCATTTTTGATTTTTATTTTAGCAAAGAATAATGATTTCTTCTTTTAATTTTAATTTCAACTTAGCATATTTGACTTTTATTTTAGCAAAAATTTTCTTGTATTTTTAATTTTATTTAATCATTGTATCATAATTTTATTTAAGTATTTTTAACTTGACTTATCAAAAATTTAATTTTATTCAATCATCTTTAATATAACATAGTAAAAACTTTTTTTTGTATCTTAGCTCTTGTATTATGGTTTTAATTAAACATTTTTACTTACAATTTCAACTAGCACAATAAAAGAACAGACTGAGTTATGTATGATTTACACAAATTTTAAAACAATAACACATCACTTATACATAAAATGTGCTTAATCATCGTTCCTGACGGGAACGAGAGCTAAGTCTAATAAACTGCCTAAGTCAAAATTGTTACATGCAATCATTTCCGAAAGCTGATTGTAGCTCAAAATAATTTTATTCACAGATGGCAATGATGTTGTGTTCGTTTTTGAAAATCTCTTCTCAGCTGTATTTTCATTTAAATTTTAAATATCCTATTGCTATTCAATACAAACAAAACAATAAAAATCTTGTTTTGGATTATCTTGTTCTATTTTTTTTATAATATAGAATACATATACTACTTAACCTAATCGATTTTTAATTTTGTTTATTTATTCATTACTGACCACGTCAATTTTTCCAAACCAATTTCTGTTTCTTTCATTTAATCTTTATTGCGTATGCAGATTTTCCTCGTTTTGTTTAATAACAAACAAACATTTAGTGATGACGTATAGCATCAAATAAGATTTAGATTTAAAACACATACGAAAAGGATTAACCATTGCGTATATTAATTTTGTCATACTTTGTGTTTAATTATTGTTTGTGTGTTGTTTACTAAGTTTTAAAAAAAGTTATTGGAAAATAACAATAATATATTATTTAATTAGGAGCTAAAGTGATACTTTTTGTGTTGAGTCTATAGTTTGACAATTATAGACGAAACACAAAAAGTCACTTTAGCTCCGAATTAAATACACTATTTTTTCATTAAATACACTATTTTTTCAATACATCAAAGTTTTTATAAATATGAATTTGTATCGTCATAATTACTTCCAAAAAAGAGAAAAAAACATTTAAATTTGTGTGAATAAAATTTTTTTATCAAAGCAGCCTTTTTAAAATTTCATAATATGAGAATCAACTTATTTTTTGTTGTCATGGTTACACAATATGTTTGAAAAAAATAACAAACTAACAAATAACAAATGCTACTTTACAGCCTCCGTAATATAAAATAAAAATCGCGTTACTTTTGCTGTCGCTAGACGTTACTTTTGCTGTCAGGCTAAAAAGTAAGACTTTAGCTAACTCCCTAGCGGCAGCAAAGTTAAACTTTACAGCCGTTTGCCGAAAAATGTATTTGTTCTGGTTAGTAAATAAAACTGATATTTAATTATATAGAGGATGATTTACAACTCAAATTTCCAACCATTTCAGACAGTTTTTACTGTTAAATCAAAGGTTAGTACAATTGCGTACAAAGAAGCATAATAGTTTAGATTTTTATATTCCATTCAGGTAAGGATGAAATGAGGATAGTCAGTGTCTGCACCGAAAGCAAACGTTACATTCCACACTATAACATCTCATTTCGTATATATAAGGCATTATATAAGGCATTTTGTGATAATTGGTGCTAGCTCTCTAGCAAAAGTTTTCAGTATGACGGGAGAGATATGATTTTCAGGGCCTGATGATTTATTAGAATTTAGTTGCAAAAGCATCTTATTATGTATGACTTACCTGAGGATTGGGTTTGGCTGAAAATTCGGTAGGTTTTCCAAAAAGATTAGCTTTTTCTTTTGATTTGTTATGGGTACATCATTATGGATTAAAGGTGGTAGTGACGATTGAATGAAATTATTTTGCACTGCTTTAATGGCCTTAAAAACAGTTGGATTTTATACAGTGGAGGCCAAAAGTCACCGTGGGGTTGGGTGGGCCAAATGTCACCATGTGGCTTAAAAATTTAATAACTTTTTGCTTCAAATATTTTTTTTATTTTTTAAAATTATAAAATACACAAAATGGAAATTTTTTACACTAAGTATGAAAAATAATGTCACTTCAATGACCCACGTTTTCAGCTTCGCAATGATGGTCTCGTTTTAGAGCATTTTCCATAACATCTTTCAAAATTTGTGGCTGTAGCGCTCGAATTTCTTCAAAAATAGCTAGATAGGTAGCAAGATTGAAAGAAAAGACAAGGCCTACAATAGGATGAATATAAATATCGGTCGGCCATAGTTATTTAAATTAAATTTATTGAATAGATAATATCTGATAATGTCTGAAACTAAAAAAGGAATTGAGTGTTATTATTATCCGGAACTGTAAATGAAATCAATTTTTGTAATAGCGACCACATAAATGTACAGCCACCATCAAAAGTTACATACTAAACATAACCAAAAAAATTGTTAAAGGGAAAGTAATGTTATAAAAAACAATTTAATTAATTCCACATAAGTTTTTGTACTGCAACTATTACGGAGGATTTTTGGTTGAAGGTCATTACTGTGATTACCATTGTGAGTGATGATAAATAACCAAAAATTATTTTCCTCAACATAAATTTACATTTTACTGATTGATAATCCTCACTATAATTCATTATTGCTATTTTTATTTATGCTGGTACTTGAAATGAATTTATTTAGTCAATATAAATTTATAATATTATTGCTGTTGTGGAAGTAATCATTGACGATCACAACTGTTTATCATCATTGCTATATTATTTAATGCTGGTACCGGAGAGAAATTAATTGATTCACTATAAATTCGCTTAGCAGTGCTGCTATGGACCTAGTTATTGACCGTCGTTCATCATTGTTATTGTTGTTGATACTGATGCCATAAATTAATCCAACGGGTGCCAACGGAATCAATAATGTGGGTGTCCTGCCTTTTTTAAAATCCGGATAATTTGTAATTTGTAATCATTTAAGATTAATTAATTTTACGTTGCATTTGATAAATATTAATATAGAGTAGTGAAATCTAAAATAAGCATGATCTCCATGTTTATTTAATCAAACATAGTTGGTGATCGAGACGTGAGAGTGAACTTGTTCACTCCACACGTAGCGGTTCCCATGAATTTTTCTTTAAAATGTCCTACAAAATGAAAAATTTTTTATCTCACATAATTTCTTTGTTGCCACCGGCTTATTCTACTTATAAAATCTTGGAATACTGAAGCTATCCTATAATAGCCAGGTGTCAGAAGCCTGTAACGCGTGAAACAAGGTGTGTTTTTATCGATTATTTTGTTTTCTCCTGTGTTAGAAACAGCTAAGAGACCAAACCTAACCAGGGCCAAAGAAACCAAAGGGACCAAGCCTGCGCCATGGCTTTTGGAGTTTGGGCCAGGCATAACATTTTCAAATGATAAAAGTTTGAACCAAGTTTGAACTAATATCCTGGTGCCAAGTTTGGCGAATCAGACTTGGGCCAAGTCAGGCAAATAAGACTTGGCCTGGATGGTCATTTTGTTGTGTTTTATCACTTTGTTAATCACTTATTTTATCATTTTTGGAGAATTGTAGAAATATTAAAAAATCTCTACATACCCATACTCAAATTTCCCCTCATAATGAATTCACTGGAAATAAAATTCATTTGTAGGAGAAATAAACGAAGGGGATTTATCATATTTAAATGTCAAAAAATTGAAATTTTATCGCGAACAAATTTGTTAATGATAAAAATATTTTGTAGTGTTTTTTTAATAAAAAGAGTGTTAATTTCAATATTAAATACGAAAAATGGTATGTATATCTTAAATAAACATTATAAATATTATTTATATATTTTTTGCATGATCGCAGGACGTAATTAAAGGAGATTTTTTATAAAATAAATACATAAGTGTGGTGACTTTTTTTAATCGTTTGCTTTGCTAAAAGTTTTGTTTTTTCATTATTGATTTTGGATAAAAAAAGATTGAGATTCATTTTATTATTACTAACCGTATGTTTTAACAAATTTTTGAAAAATTTACAAGTTAAATATTAATATCTAATGAATCTAACCAATCAATTGCCAAATCGGTCATATTGTGAAGCTATTTAGATCAATACATGGTTTACTCTAATACGGTTTATAGTAATCCAACGTCTTCGAGAATCAGACATTCCTGGAACTTCAACGAATTGTTCTATGAGTTCTTTATTGTTAAAATCCGAATTATTGTGTAATATTTGCAATTGATTATTAATTGAATATTCATCAATATTTTCAATAGATGCAATCTTTGAAGAGGAGTAGTTCGCAAAGTTCCGGAAATTATTCTCATACAACTATTAAGTTGGTATATCAATAATACGAGAATGAACACTGTGATTCCAAAGAGGAGCACAATATTCTGCTGTAGAATACACTAATGCTAGAGCGATATCCTTATTTATTTATTTATTTATTTATGGGTTTATAAAAAAACCTTAAGTTTAACAATTTCAAATTTAAAATAATGTAGGTAACTCCAATTACAATAAAACATTATCATTATTATCATTATCATTACATTATCATTATTATTTTCTTTTTAAATCAAGACAAATTAAAAGGCAATCAATATTTTTCTTTAATAAAAATCTCTACTAATGTTTTAAATCTTTTTAAGTTTTCTTCATTTTTTATGTTGTTAGGCAGTTTGTTAAAAATGTCTATCCCTCTGTACATCACTGTATTCTGTGTTGAGGTTTTGTTGAATCTTTGCAGTCGGAAGTCATCTGCATTTCTTAGGTTGTAGTTCGTTGAAGCATTCACGTAATTAATATTATCATAGAGATATGTTGGCATCAAATTGTGTTTGAGTTTAAAAATAAAAATTAGAACTTTTAAGACACTTCGTTGCTTGACATTCATCCAATTTAGTTCCTCTAACAATCTTAAAATAGGCGTGTAGATGTCTTTCCTCAAAATGGTTCTCATAGCTCTGTTTTGTTGTACTTGTAGTCTAGACAACATTTCATTAGTAGCACTGAAGATAATAGTCGAAGAGTAATCATAATGTGGTAATATTAATGTATTGTAGAGCATAGTCGCAGTTTTCTTACTTATTGAGTTTCGAATTCTTTTAGAAACCCTACTTTTTTTGATATTTTACCACAAATCATATTCAAAATGGTCATCGAATTTAAGTTTGCTATCAATAATCACTCCTAGGTATTTGAAATTTTGTACTATTTCTATCTTTGTATTATTAAATTCTAAATTTGGTTCTGTTCTAGAGTTAAATATCATTGCTTTTGTTTTGGTTATATTTAGCTTTAACTTGTTCATGTTAATCCATTCATATAAATTATTTAAATCTTGATTAAGTTTTTGTTCGAGTTCCAAAACATGCTTACCGCTTATATATATCAGACAGTCATCAGCAAATAGGGCAATTTTACAAAATTTTAAAACAGTTTTAATATCATTAATATAAATCAGAAACAACAAAACACCCAGAACTGTGCCCTGTGGTACTCCTAGTGTAACATACTTTGTATTTGACATACATGTTCCATTTAAACGTGTATTTTGTTTTCGTTCACTTAAATATGTTTTGAACCAATTATTTTCTTTACCTTCAATTCCGTAATGCACAAGTTTACCAAGTAATATATCTCGATCCAGGGTCTCAAATGCTCTCCTGAAGTCCAAAAAAAACGGCAAAAATTGTATTTCCACAGTCCACTTCCTTTTTCCATTCGAAAATTATCCAGTTCAATGCAGTTTCACAGGAATGTCCCTTTCTAAATCCAGATTGCTCAGGAATAATAATATCATTATTAAATAGGCAACTTTCAAGCTGATAGTAGATAATTTTCTCTAAAACTTTTTCATGTACTGTAAGCATGTTTATTGGCCTAAAGTCTTCACATTTTTTTGCATTCTTTATTTTTGGTACGGGGACTACAATTGACGTTTTCCAGTCATTAGGGAACACTCCTAATTCAATTGAATAATTTATTATGTCCACCAAGTAAGGAGCAATAATCGAAAATGAATCTATATACATTTTGACACTAACTCCGTTAAAGTCCTTTTTATTTTTCAGTTTTTGGAGTATTGTTAATAAATCATTTTCTGTAACAAGTTCAAAGTTAAATATACAATCAAATTGTGGTATTCTATCTACAAATGTTACATATGGTATACTATTATTTATTTCTACGACACTATCAACAAAAAAATCATTTAATTTGTTTGCGATTTCTTGTTCTTTCCTTATTATTTCACCATTTAAATCGATTTCATTAATATCATTACTTTTATTTTCATTTAACACAAATTTCTTAATATTTTTCCATAATTTTTGTTGGTCATGGCCACAACTAGCTACTTGTTCTTCAATAAACTTATTCTTTTCTTTATTAATTTCTTTTTTATAAAATTTACATGCTTCTGAATATTCACTCCATAATGTCTTATTATTATTACTATACACAGCTCTTGTATGTAAATTTTTCAACCCCCTTTTATACGTAGGCTCGTCGATGTTATCCATGTCTTGATTATTTTTAACATATTGTAGGAAGCATTTCGCAGTCCTTATGTCTCTAGGTGGTGTTGTCGAATGTTACCCCCAGCAATTTTTGATTTTTGACTGTAGGAATTAGTATCTTGTCAATGTAGATGTTGAGTGTTGTATTTACCTCCTTCGTCCATGTAGTGAAAAGTGTGGTAGAGTTGAATTGTGGAATAGTTTAATGCTTTTTTATTTTAAAAAATTGACAAAATTCTTTTAGGCTTTATTTTTATCTTCTTCTGCTGATTTGATTTTTTCGATACATTTTGTTTTTAAATAAATATAATGACGTAGCAAGCGGAATAGTTTTAATGCTTTTTTATTTTTAAGAAATTAACAAAATAGTTTAGTGGATAATGTTTGTATTTAGGTTAAATTTTATTTTTTCGATTTATTGATATTGATATATTAAATCATTTTTGTTAGGATTCACCGTCATTTGTGTTCATTTAGGACTACGATATACAAGTCGTTGAATGTACTACGGTTGTCTATCACCATCCTTCGATTTTTCGACGCTACATTTCTACGGACGTTTGGCTGTGCAAACTGGTTATTACTATGGTAATGTGCGTATTTTTAAATATATTTTACTTTCTTTAGAATTCAAATAGCTTGCTGTCAGTTCGCCAACGAATAACGAGGGATCAGAAAGTAGAGTTGGTGGAACAAGTAGTGTCGAACTACGCTCTAGCCGTAGGACGATTCCAGACCATTAATGGACGTCAGTCCCGAGATCGATTTTGGGACGAAATGATCATAGATCTCAATCGAATGGAGGGAGCCACTAAGAGCTCTATCGAATGGCAAAAGGTAACTAGATAAAATTTATTAAACATTCTAATAGCATTTTCTTTTTTCTACAAATTAAGTCGTTTGCCGATATACGGCTGACATTAAAGAAAAAAATACAGTTGTGGCGGAGAATGGCAAACAGAACTGGGGGTGGTGAACCGCAAACACAGGAGCTGGAGAGTTGGGAGGAGCGCCTAGTGAGCGTTATGGCCCCAAATCTCCTAGATGGCTGTATCGGGGTCGATCAGGGACCTTCAGTAAGTTTTTAGAATATTCAGCTAAAGAATGTTTTTAAAAATTTTGTATTTCTAGAATCGACGAACTTTACCAAGATTTGTGCCACAAATTAGAGAAGCGGTTTCATTAAATGAGGATGGTTATAGTCCATTGATGTCTGAAACATCTGGTCATCTGACCTACACAATGGACTATGACCATTCGATCATTAGTCAAGTGCCTGGACCGTCACATCAAGTACTACTTTAGGTATAATAAAAGTATATAAATATTAACACAAATTATTTATTTTAGCTTTTCGTACCAACACCACCAACGGCGGTTTTGGAAGAAGTAGTTCCTGAAGTGGAGGAACCACTATCTTCACCATCATCTTCACCACCATCTTCACCTTCACCTCCAACAAGGAGGTCGCCACCTTCACGCCGTCCGCGGAACCTATATAAGACAGGGCTTAACAAAATGGGTACACGTGCTTTAGTGTTCCAAGAATCATCCTTGCGGCAGCTGCGAGGTATGCAGCGAAGGTTAAAGGACGTTTTAGAGCAAGCCAAACAGAGGGAGTTGGAAACAGCGCGGCGGCATGCTGTAACAATCAGCCAGATGAAGCACGACTCAGAAGAAATAATTGCGCTGATGAAATCGCAACATGCTGAAGAAATGGCAATGCGAGAAAGACAGCATGCTGAAATAATAGCATTTTATCAGCAAAGGCGTTGAATTTATTTTCCTGCATTCCCTTTCCCATCTATTCCTTTCCAACCTCCTTGAAATCACCTCTCCCCTTCCCCATTTTATGTTTTTGTTATTAAATCCGTCCTTTTCAGGACGACAAATCTTTAATAATACTTAATTATTTGTGACACAAAATATTATATATATATTCTTTATATTCTTTATACCTTTAGTTTCGTTTATATTCTTTATACCTTTAAAATATTAATTTCTTTTTTTTCAGGTTCTATGGGTTCAGGTTCAGGAAATCTATTGACACAATTGAATTGAAATATAATAAAATAATTTGTAATAAAAATTTTTAATAAAAATTAGAAAAAATAATACAAATATCATAGATGTTGTCTTTTATTCACTCATATTTTAATTCCCTTTATTTAAACATAAAGTTTCGTTAAAAACAAATCAATCCTTAATTTTTGGCCAGTTCATTTGA